>JAODOY010026823.1:0-23261 GCA_025399855.1 Forbesichthys papilliferus | reverse complement strand
AAAACATGCCATCAATAGTAACTAACTAATATAATCACTCCCTAATCCTGCCATTGCTCCATACAGTCTATAAAATGAATTACTGCTAAACCGGAGTGACTGCGCCTGCAAAATTCGTCGGATTATGTCTCTACACTTCGGTCACACGTCAGCGAATCTGAATCTGTACACACTTATTTTATTCGGAAAGGCTTTTTCTTTATTGTATACTGTTATCTGTTGCTATGGGTTTTCTCTCTCTGTAAGGTATCCTTCGATTATTTTTTTTTATGGGAAAGTACTTTCATTAAATGATATTATTATCCACAGAACTGGCAAACATTATGCTTATTTATACATAGAGATAGGCCCATTGTGAACTCAGGACCATCTCCTAGCCCACTGTGTTATACTTAACCTCATATGAGCATGATCCTACAATGGACGTTCCTGGCTCCTTTTCCTTGTTGACTCAGTTCCTTGAGGTCTCAATGCAACGTAGTTGACAATCTTAGGTGAAAATATCACATAGATTATGTGCAATAGCACTGTATTATGCCCATTTTCACCCTGTTCTCAGATAGCGTTTTCAGAGTTCCTTTAAATCTAGTCTCGCAGAGTCACCCTTTACATACGTAAAGTCTGAGACACAGCGCTGACTAACTGTGTCAGTTCCCACCTACTTGACAAGCGAGGTATTTTGATAGACTTGCACAACGACCAACTATGTAACATAATGACTAAGTCGGACGTCAAACTTGCAATGATGAAAACTTAACAACAGGACTCTGGCTGCTTTACAAGCATTGCAAATCTGTGAAATTAGTGATACGGTTACTGATTAAAATATATTGAACATTTTAAATTAGTAAATACAGAACTGCGCTATCCTTGCACTGGAAATGATGGAGACATACTTGTGAGTAACAATTTTTTGAAAGTGCCTACTCTTTACAAATAGTTTACATGTACGGCTCCCCAGATGGACATTTGACAACAATTAATCTGGCATGTCAAGTTAACAACTGCTATATGAAAATGCACTCAATATCAATTTGATACCAGAACACAGTTTTGCTGATGTATTACACCACACTATGTGGAAGAGGTGGAGGGGTTGGATTTAAAGTAGTCTTCTGTTCATTAGCACTACGTCACATAGTAATGCTGCCGATATCCATTGGCTGTTCACATTGTCACTCACAAGTATGTCTCCGTAATTTACTATGTTCAATACTGCACTGACATTTTGACCTTATGACTTTACAGAGTGGGCATTAGAAGTTGTGATTTTTCTTTGTATTTAAGGGGTTTGAAGATGTAAGGTGAATATAGTGTCAAACGATATGTGGGTAGACCACTATGCAACACAAGGTATCATATTAATCAAAATTAACAATACTTTGACAGCCGTATGCAAGGTTAAGTAAATCAATACAAATATCAGCAGTTTAGGTAGGCTAATTCTAATCAGTTTACTGTTACTAAACATAGTCTATGTTAATCTAATGTGGAAATGTACCTTGCACATAATGCTCTAGATATGGTATTGCTTGCTGACTGTCCTGGACAACAGATGACGTGTGTTGTGCTAATGCTTCGGTAGCCTACCAGTTACTGCATCAAAAGCTAGGTTTACAGATTTGGTAATATGCAAATGTTAAACATTAAACCTTTACTTATGGTATGCGTGCTGGCGATCAACATCAGTTCCTTAGTTTTTATATTATGCTGAATACTACGATAGATGGCTGGGTGATGATATCCTCATAGGGGCGCTACCAAACGAACTGTGTGCAGCTTCTACTTAGAAACCGCTCACTTTTGTAATGGGCATGTTTCTCCACCTCTTTTTCCTCTACGGCCATTACAGACCAGGTATGTAACAGTCTACTTGGAAAGGCCTAGTACATCTCCAAGTCACATTGACATAACTAATTCCAAAAACAATTAGAAACACTTGGTTTAAATGGAATGACTCCTTTAATGTGAATCTGACTTTCTTCCACTAGATGTCACATTAAGTGCACCAAAATCTCAGCTTTGTGAGCGTCCCCCCCCCCACCCCCCGACCCATTCCCACACACACATGCCCTAACATGCACACATGGCAGTTTCGGATATGAACACAAAGAGTATTGGAGCTTGGATTACAACACACAGAGAGGGAGTTTGATGTCATATGCGCATAATGCAATAACTCCACTATATATTTATAAAGAAAATAGTTGTTTGCTGCTATATTAATGTTTGAAATACCGTAGATAGAGAATCTGTAACCTCATACCAGCTAACATCAGCCTCAAATCTAGACATATTCTTGTCTATCTGTCTGTGTGCAGCCATCTAGTCATTTAATAAAATCCATTAATTCTTTCTCATCATTTTTTAAAAATGTATTTATTTCACAATCACAACTTGCTTGGCTACTCTTCTGAAAATGTTGATTAAGTGTGACAAAATAATGGATTAAAGATCAGCTTTTGATCTTTTCCTCTTGAGTGTGAAAGCTAAATCCCAGGCAGAGATGTTTCTTTAAGATAGAAAGATGGAAATCTGTATCACTGGTGCTTATTTTTAATTCCAACAGATAACAGACCGTCTACCCAAGAGTGAACTCTCACTATGTAGATGTTACATTTAAGATCTCCACAGACAAATGATCACTTTATTACCCTGTGTTTACGAGTAATTTTACGAAATTTTACGAAAACGATCACAATCCA
Source organism: Forbesichthys papilliferus (assembly GCA_025399855.1). NCBI lineage: Eukaryota > Metazoa > Chordata > Actinopteri > Percopsiformes > Amblyopsidae > Forbesichthys > Forbesichthys papilliferus. The sequence goes on along the minus strand of JAODOY010026823.1, from coordinate 20,556 downwards.
TCTTTTAATCATAGAGGCCTAGTCTTAATCTTTTTAAAAGAATAAATAATCTGTCATACAGACGGTTAACCCTGGGACTGGTGTCGAGTGGATAAACGTCACCACAAAATAAATGTCCGTGATCAAACTGTATCGGTCAAGCTCGCCAGCGTGTCATCCGTTAATTGAATTATAGAATCACACCATCTGTCCAGATCAGACAATGACACAACACAACACATCCCATATTCCAACCCCCACTCTGCTGCCTGCAACCCTGGATCATCATCATCATCATTCTTCTATTAACCAGTTTCATCGGTGCGGATACTCAGGCGAGCTGATCCCGGACCAGCGCTCCAGGCAATGGCTCTGTAATGATCCGCTGTTGGAGGGTTGCGACAAAGTGTTTTGTCGACGACACACCCCTCCGAGGTTGCTGGGGGAGGCGGTTAGCGACCGGTAATCAAGAAGGAGGGACAGCCCCAGTTGATGGCACACTGGCTGAGTGCTTCCTCAACATCCCCAGATATACTTCTCATAACGCCCACCGGGATTGGGTAGGTGACTTTTTAAATGACATGGTAGTTTCTCTACCAGATATTATAATCATTAATGTAATAATGTAGTAAAATAATCTAATTGCTTTCCATTACTTTTAGATTACTAGTTATTTGAATGCTGATGACACTCTAGTGGGAATGTCCCATAATAAGTGAAAACGTCTCATGTATGAATATGCTTTAATGTGTGTGTGTGTGTGTGTGCGTGCGTGTGCGTACACACAACACGAGTCACTCTTTTCAGTATTATAGTGTGAAACGTTTGAATATGAGAAACATGCATTATTTTAAACAATCTAATTCTCAGGCCACATGAAAATCATTTTGTAAGCCCACCCTCCTCTTGACAAACACAAAACACTGATCCACCTCAATTGAATGTGCAATGCAATAGTGTAAAGTACATTTGAATTGATCAGTTACTTCACAGAGTTATGTGGGAGGGTTGTAGCATCCATAGAAATTGGAATAATAACAAGATGGAACATTGTAATGAATTTTAATGGAAGCAAATATGGGTCGGTTCCGGTTCCCCGTGCTGTCCTAAGGCATTTCAGCAGACTAGCAGCAGAGGGAGCAAACTGCGAAATGTCATATGTCCGTGTTGTGGTTGCTGCCCTCTACTGGCAAGTGCATCGGGTCAGTTTGACCCATAGGACAGCACAAGGGTAAAGTGGGCGTGTCACCAACAACATTGTGCTGTGGAGGCTGACGTAGGCAGCACCTAGACAGATACATCTACCGTGCATGGCCTGAAATAAAAGTCAATGTATTCCTTTATTTGCTTGCAGAAATAAAGTTTGATCGTAGGTGCTTAATATAATATACTAAAAATACCCATTAATGCCCCCAGAGAGAAATAATGGGCAATATAAATACGTGTACCTCCCCATTGACTTGAATGCTGGGTCGTTGCATAAAGGGTGAAAAGTCCCCCCCACCCCACCCCCTTCCAAAAATCAAATGTGGAAATGCTGTCCGTTGCACCTTAAATTCCAGTCTCTGTAGCATCTGTAGCATTTCAACCGTGCGACATGTTTGAACTTCGATTGAAAATGCAGCATGTCCATATTTGCCTTCAAACATCCCGGGGGTGTCTGTCCCCTAGACTATCTGCACACACCACATGTTATTGCATGCGTACATGGCACACCAGCACTCTACACCACACTACATAGCTAACACGGTAAAAGGCCCAACCATGAAGAGCCCTTTTGATGAGCAAAGACATCTCAACACAGTTTGTGTTCTGTGTGTAGCACTATATGTATATGTGCACCACCATATTCTCACATTTCACAGTTATTAAAATAGAATTAACAACACAACCACCAAATCGCATGGTAGCTCGTCAATATTTATGCAGCACAGTCTCCTTGATTGAAGCGTTATACTGTATTTGTCCGCTGGGAGCTCGCTGACACACAGACACCGGGAGCTATTGGGCAGTTTCAATCACACGCATAATATACTTTAAAAAAACAAAAAACAAGATGAATCAATATACACCCCTTAAAGCCACCTCTCTCTCACAAACACCAAGTGGCCTTCTCTTTTGATCATCAGTGCTTGAATGGCAACGTCCTGAAGTCACACTTCTGACAGGCTAGTCACACAAAGGCTAAACCAGTAAAGCTTCAGACTGTCTATCTGTGTCCATTCCCTGCTGGTTTAAAAGGAGGAGAATATTGCAGTCTAAGTGCCGAGAAGCTTAATTTTCAAACCAACCGATTAAGGGTAAAAACACTTCTTTAAAGAAAATATTACCTAATTAAAACAATGTTTCATGTGGTCTGTGTGGAATGAAGCCAGTCCACATGGATCGTTCAAGCTGTGTCTCAACAATCACATGTTCTGATCAAATACTTAAAAGCAGAGCACTGATGATTTTATTGTTATCAGTAAGCAAATAATTTCACCTCCAAACTTCTAAGTACAGTGGATTATCTTTGTTTTATTTGTGTTTCATTCTGACAAATTAATAGAGTAATTATTAAGATTTAATGGATTTCTAATTAAATGTATAGAAAATGACTAATGCCACCCTCAACGGGCATGCAGAGAAACATATTGTACCTGCATCATATCTAACTACTTATTATTTCTTTATGACTGACATATCTGGGGAATCAGATATGAGCATGTAGCCAAAAACAGAATGGCTTCCCAGCAGTTAGAGCCTATACATCACTGTAAATAATGTACACTAGAGGCCAACATCAACACCAGCTTCATCTTGTTCACTGCCTGACTCCATAAACGCCCGATGTTGACCCAGGGTGGCCATCTTGGGGACATGTTCCAACAAGAAATCATTAGTTCTCTTTCTAGAGGTTTAGCTTTTATTAGCTTCCAAAACTGACAGTGAAATTTGATGTGTTGCTCTTTATTGGTGGCCAAGGTCTTAAGTTATTTGGGAAAGTTTATGTTCTCTTGAGCATTTAAATTACACGTTCAACAAACTTGCACACACTTGACCATTAACTGCTCAGACAATTACAAGCGATGACAATAACAAAGTTGTCTTACTTAGAATTATTCCACTGTAACATTTCTCAATAGTGTGGCGTTTATTTCCAAAAACTGATATCTTTTTAAAAAGTTTTACTTAATGTAGAAAATGTTGATTTTGATTAAGGATTGTATAGCTGTTACAGTATATCATAAGGTGGCCTGAGAGATACAGTAGTGCACACTCATCCATACATTCAAATGTAGCCAAGCAATTATAATCAAATGTATTTTAAACAGATTTCATATAAAATTACATGTCGGTATTTTGCGTTGTAGATGAGTTGTTAAATATTGCATTTGCAAAAATATATGAAAACTTTTTTTTGTATCACCTTGAGGGAGCAAAATCATTCAGAGACTTCAGAGATATGTCTGTGGTGGGAGCCATTTCTAATTCAGGTACTCTCACTTATTTTATCAGCTCAGAGGCCAGCTGCTGAGTAGAGCGTTTCAAAATTGAAGGTGAGAAAGCCCCTCTGGTTTCAAACATAAAAAATACATCAGCTACATGAATGTAGAACCATATATCATTCCCAAAAACGCTACAGTTTCATTGTCAGTGCTCTCCACATGGGGTAGATTTCAATTTGTTTAGATAATTTACAGGTTTTTTGTATACAAAAATAAACAAACAAACAGATGCAATACATGTATAGTACTCTGGAATTACTGAAGTAAGGGATGTTCCTTCCTTACAACTTCAACATGTAGAAGACATTCATTGTAAGTACATCTAAGCATAGAACGTATACATAAACAGACAAACCCTCCATGACGTTAACTAGGTTTTCTGAAGAATGGGTTTGAAGCTCAAGTGTGTTGGCTCTGGCCGTCGCCATCTAGGCAGTGCTCCATCTACAATATAACTCCCATCTATCCATAATAATGGGATTAATGTATGTCTTAACATATATTAATCTTCTAAATTATATAAAATGTCACCCCCCTTACAGTTCTCATAAACGGGGAAACTAGCTATAGAGACCAAAATATTAGTTTTATAGGCTGTAAATATGCTTATTTCTGCTGTATAGTCTATAAGGATTGTTTTGGAGCAAGCACTTAAAGGCAGGGTTAGTCTTTTTCGAGAACTCTTGCTAGCAATATCCCTCTGTGTACCGTGGCTCCACACATTGAAAAGCATTGTGAAGCACAACAGCTTTGTTAATGTGAGCGGTGTTTGCCACTCTGTTCATGTTCCTATTTACAGTGCCAGGGCTGTGTAGAAGTATCAGATCATTTTTTCAACACACAGAGAACGGTACCATAGCAAAATGCGAGGAGATATTTGGTGAATTTGACTAAATGTGTATTAGCTTACAAATAGCTTGCAGTAGCTGACTATACAGCACCTTAAACGAGCTGGGTACATTTTTCAGCAGTAGTTGCCACTTATTGGTTGCAGCAGTGTTGGGCACTAGTATTGTAACTAATTACTTTTTCCAAAACAGTAATAATATTACCATTACTAATCCAAGTAATGCGTAACTTTCTAGTCCTAGCAAACTTAGGGTAGGCTAATTGAACCCACCTGTCAAATCATCTGATTTGAAAGGCTGCAATGTTTTCACTTTGGCTGACTCATAAGGTTAATTATTTTTCCAATAAAGAGGATTCAATTCTAAAATGAGCTGGCTATACAGGTTGTCGTTTTTCGGAAAGGGCGAGGCAGGGCATTGATTGTGAAAGTAATATAGTAATATAACGAGTAACATAACTACTTAATACTTTAATACTTTTAATATCCAGTAATGTAAAGTAGGTGTAAGGAGTAATCAGTAACTTATTACAATTCCAGAGTAACTTGCCCAACACTGGGGAGCAGGGAGTGGTTAGGTAGCCTTGTGAGACCATGGTGATGGTGTGTGTGCTACAGTTGGATTTCGGCGCAAGTATCAACATAGAATCCCTCAATTCAAAAGCAGTTGGGCAACACACTGTCCCAGTGGAGAGCACTGTGGCCTCACAGCAATGAGGACTTGGGTTCAAACCTTGGTTGTCTGGAACTTTCTGTTTGGAGTTTGAATATTCTTCCCGTGTCTGTGTGTTTCCTCTGGGTTCCCCAACTATCTAAAAACATGTTAGGTTCACCTTCCAGACTCTGATTATTTTTTTGTGTGTGCCACCCTTGATACTATATGATAAAAGGCTGAATACATAATGTTGACATGACTATAAGGTGTATCCTGGTTGGCAGTGGTAAACTCACAATTTGTCAGATGAAATGAAACCCTCGTCAAGTCTTGAAATGGGCCCTTTTCACTAATGCCATGAGAGGAATAACACCAGCGTAGCCCCTGTCCATCATTGTCCGGAGCAGTGGAGGTCCCCGTGTTGCACATCCAACACATCAGTGGATCCAACACAACCAACATGGCGGCGATAAGAGCTAGCAACAGTGTGTGCTCTCAGGCGGGTAATGGTGCTTTTTGAGTTGGAGCTTTAACATCACAGAGTCGCAGAGAGACTCGTATCAAACAGCCTTGTGCGGAATTACAAAGAGGCTCCATCTCCATTTCATACATGTACTGTATGTCTCCCCGGGTCGGGATACATGGCAGCTCGTCGCTGCCGCTCCACCCAGACTGTCTAGTGAATGTTTTTAAGTGCAGCCCGGGGACTTCAAACATGCTGTTGAAAACATGCTGTCTGTGTTCCAAGTATTGCTATAGACCTTGTAGAAATGTTTTCTGGGTCAAATGCCTCAATGAGGTAAGGTCATTCATTGAGCAACATTCCCGTGAGTGGAATTATTATTTGTGTTTACAACATTTAGCAGAAGCTTTTATTCAAAGGGAGATACAATCAGCACATATGTCAATCTTAGCATACACCAGTTGACATAAGCAACCAACACTCTGATGTAGACAGCAGCATGTCATCAGGGCAATTATTATTATAAGTATCAAGGAGCAGGGTTTCAAATGCATGAATTTAGGGCCAGGCAAGTCTACTACCAGTGATGGCCTTTGGCTGTTTTGAGAGGGGGAGCGGGTATGGGGGGCTGAGATAGTATTGTGCGTTATGGCGTTACTGGTGTAACCAGTCAGTTATCAGCGTTGGAAGGATTCACCACCACATTTTGAGTACTGATTTAAAGGTAAAGTCAGCCATTGCCAGCTAAATATATGACTGTCATATTCGACAACAAATATCTGCTCACATTGAGCTATTTTACCGTTCTATGTGCATGTTGAAAAAATGATCAGATACGTCTACACAGCCATGACTCCGTAAATAGTAACATAAACAAAGTGGCAAACACTGCTCGTATCAACAAAGCCGTACTACGCTTTGCTTCACAATACATTTAGTTTCGATGTGTGAGTCATCGCCGCGGAGAACCGCGCAGTGATAATGTTTGATTCGAGCTTGAAGTTAGCAAGAAATACTAACCCTATCTGTGCTAATCGGTTATCAGCCATCTCCCAAACTTGTGCCTAAATCTGCTAAATCTGTTGTTCCTGTTGTAAAAATAGTAATGATAATGAATACAAATGTCACAAGATTCTCGTTTATTTCTCAAGCGGTTCTTACCAACTTGATAAACATTGTTCCTTATTTGACAGGGAAGAAGTGCTACTTTAAGATGACAATGCAACACATTTAAACGGGGCCAACTACTGGTTAAGGCTAAGGTTTGCATGTTTTCTCACAGTAATGTGTAACTGTTGGCTGTGTGTGTCATGTAGGCTACAGTAAATCTTTTTTTTTTAATCTTTAGAAAATCAATAATTGACATAACGGTTAATGGAAGATTGCATCATTTTACGGTGTAGTTCATGCAAGGATTACATTCGTTTTTTAAGAAATTGTGTAGTATATGCTGGTAATACATCAATATTTTTATTGCTTTTTTCAGATTAAGGTGTCCAGTGTATTCTGGCCAGACAGTTTGTCAGTTACTGTCATGTTTGGTGTCCACAGCTACTCAATTGACCTTCACAAATCCTCTATCTAGAATGCCAGAACTGCAGTACATAACCCGGATTACTAGGATTTAAAGAATAGCGAGTGAGGTAAGCTTACAGTACATGCAACTTCCACAAAAAGACAAACAGCAATACAACTCTCTCGGACCCTCTGGCAGAGCTGCATATTTGGAGTGCCAAACTTGGAATGACAAACTTGTGTCCAAGGTGACAGGCTAACGGCCAGGCTACATCGAACGCATAGAACATGCTTCCATAAAAATCAATGCAGCCGGCTAAAATACTAGAGAAGAGCTACTAGTGAGAGCAGCACATAAATGGAGAATATGCTGCGGGGATCCATACATATGGAACAGTTCTATTCATATATACTGTATGTATATAAAAAGTGCTGGTGTAGTGCTGGTTCATACCGGTTAGTGCTCGTTCATACTGGTTAGTGCTGTCTACCAGCACACCAGCAAACAGCATGGGATGCCGGGGTGCCAGCAAACCAGCATTACATGCTGTGACCAGCAATGCTGGATCTTTCAGCAGGGGAGGCATAGAATAGAATGTCCTGAATGAGTAAGGAAACGGTAGCTTACATAAGATAGCACACCAACGAGAGAGAAAACCCATAGTGGAGGAGGCACTGCGCGTTGTGTGCACTCGGTCCGTTGTGTGTGTGTGTGTGTGTGTGTGTGTGTGTGTGTGGTCGTTTGTGTGTTTGCCAGGTGGAGCGGAAGCAAGCCACTGGACTTTGGGCTCTTTCTGCAGAACAGACCTGGAGTCAGGTTGGGTCCGTAGAGGGAGCTTCCCGGCCGGAGAAACGAGCCACCATGGACGGGCGCTGATCCTACACCGCTCCTGTGGAGGGGGACTACATTCGCGACCGGCATCGCTGACTCCTATTCCCGCTCCCGTTCACTGTTCTAGCTTGTCGTGGAGTGTATTGCAAGTGTATTTATAATGAGGGGACGAATTAGGCTATTCAGTATGTATTCGTATTATGATGAACAATCATTAGTTGACACTGATTTGGACCACATAGAAATAAACTGGTTGTTTTCACCAAATTGTCTTACACACAACTGGGTATTGCTTATTGGTATAACTTATCGCGCAATGTCACCTTCGGGTATTTGCCGACTAGATGAATAGTCAACTATTGCAAGCTAATTATAAGCTAATACACTTTAAGTCAAATTCACCAACTATCTCCTTGCATTTCGCTAGTTTAGCGTTCTGTGTGCTGAACAAATAAGCTGGTACCTATACAGCCCTGTCTCCATGAACATAAACAAAATGGTGAACACTGCTCACGACAACAAAGCTGTAGTACTATGCTTGGCTTCACAATGCGTTTCAATGTGTGAGGGGCGCTGCAGAGTAATATTGATTTGAGGTCGAAGTTAGCAACCGTTCTCGAGAATAACTGTCCTTATAATGTTATCTGCCTGTACCCCACAAACATCACGTCAGATGTACTGATGTACTTATACTACTTATGCCAGTGTCAGTCGCCCCGAGGCATAACATCAGGGTCCCTGGCTTGTGGAGGCCCACCATGTGTATCAATAGAGTCTTGTGGGGAACAGGCGAGCCAGAAGATACTGGTTTGAACCCCACTAGCTGCTTGCCATGTGAGATGTCCCTGAGCAAGACACCTAACCCTAACTAGTCAGGTGTCGCCTAGACTCAGTCTCTTTCGTTCATTAGCTTTACGTCACATAAGCAACTCTGTGCTGGACATCCCCAAGTATCCACGGAAACTCGACACAGGACTCTCTGACTTTCGGGAAGTTATATTTTTGATTTACATTGGCTGTTAGCATTATTATTCACAAGTATGTCTCCGTAATTTCCGATGCAACGATAGCGCGGTGCTGTTACTAATTAAACATTTATCTAATGTCATGCTACTATTTTCACATATTTACAAGACCTGTAAACAGCTGTAATCGTGGTGTTTAATTTCCAACAAATTCCTCATTGCAAGTTTAACGGCCAATTTGGGCATTAAGTTATGTTGTTAGGTCAAGGTGCATGTCAATAAAAAGACTTCTCCTGTCAAGTAGGCAGATCTTGATGCAGTTAGCAGTGTCCCAGACTTTACATAAGTAAAGGCTGGCTCTGGGAGACTAGGTGTTGCCTGGCTGACACCACTGTCGGTGTATAAATGTGTGTGAATGGGTGAATGTGAGACAATCCTGTACATAACTGTGAGGGGCTGGAAGGTTAAAAAAGCGCTGCAGTTCATATACCATTTTATGGCCATAATTCATAATGACAGTTTAAAAGTGCACTTTAAAGGTCCATCCATCCATCTTCATCCACTTATCCAGAGTCTGGTCGCGGGGGCAGCAGCTCCAGCAGGGGACCCCAAACTTCCCGTTCCAGAGCCAAATTATCCAGCTCTGACTGGGGGATCCCGAGGCGTTCCCAGGCCAGTGTGGAGATATAATCTCTCCTTCTATTCCTGGGTCTTCCTCGAGGCCTCCTCCCAGCTGTAAGTGCCTGGAGGCGCCCAGGGGGCATCCGGAAGGGCATACTCACAGGCCCCCTCCAGGATCCATGAGCTTACTTACACTTTAAAGGTGTTCTATATTATCTTTGAAACATTAGTAGCAGCAAACAACTATCTTAGTAGTAGTAGTACAAGTCCTGTGGGCAAGTCCTGAGCAGTGAGTGACAACACACTCGCTCGGTGAGTGACATCTAGTGGCAGAAGGTCATATAAATGCACTTTAAAGAGAATATGGCAGCATGTCAATGCTGTCCCCATTGACCCTTTTTGAAGGCTGACCCTCATTGGCTGGGCAGTGAGGAATAGAATGTTTAATCAACATCTCACAGGTGCTGCTGTTGCTATGGAAACCACACCAAAGAAACTCTACAAAAGGGCTAATGGCATCCTGTTGCGCCAGTAGGCTTTTGAAACCCATTTTTAGCTCGTGTTCAGTCTGTATATGGATAATTACATACACAGGTTATTACATTGGTATTACATTTGCAGACTTGTTCTTGCAATAACGTTGGAAAATGTTTTATTTAAGCCCTTGTTTTAAGTCTCAAAACTAACTTTAAAGATGTAATATATAATGCAAAGACAGATGTGCATTGATGAGTATTCTTTCTGGGGTGTCAGTTTGGGAGGGTCTAATTTGCCCCAGGTGTTCAGTAGAGATTATTTCATTTTTTTCTAACAAAAAAGCTTGCTAGTCTTGCCACAAAATGCATAGCCCTACTGTATCAGATGGTGAAAGGATGAAAAAAATTATTATCAATAAACACTTGTAAAATGGATATTTGTGAACTGACATAGAACAGCTTTTTTCATTTTGAATAGACCCAAATCCTTTTTTTCTAAGCCGGTATGAAAACACAGAATTTATATTCTAAAGGGGTTCATTGAGAATAAAATGCACTTCACTGAATAGTGAATACATTTTCCTTTGATTATTTTACAGATTTCCGTCATGCATGTTGAATGGGCTATTGCCGAATATCACATTTCAGGTCAATAGTAAATGAGAATAGTACACTAGAGTTATATTATTCTTTCCGTTAGCTACAGATTTATTGTAATAATATCTAAAAGCAGCTAGAGAGGTCAAATGTGTCTTATTGGAAGTTGATGATTTTGGCAATTCTGAGAGAGAGAGAGAGAGAGAGAGAGATAAAAAGAAAAAATGACAAAGGGCAAAGTGAATTACAGTACTGTTCATGGGACATAGAGACATTTTTTATGTACTACCTCATATGCTAATACCTACAAAGACAGCATTGCTCTGTCAAGGCAACAGTACGTCAAAGTGATTGGCATTGGCACATCCAGGATCATTTCAGTTTTTTGCATCAGCACTGCTAACTTGATTGTTATTTAAAAACCCTGGCACTGATTTTTGCAATACCGCATTGCAGATGGCTGATGTCTCTTTCTCCATTTTCCTTTTCCAAACAATTCAATAATTAAGGGCAACATTTAAAGGAAAACATTTATCCAGTGTCACCTCAGGATAACAGGCCTTAATTTTAATATACAGTATATGGGGTACACCCATAGACATTACTAGAGTTTTATGGATAGGAGCAGAGGTGTCAAAAGTACACAAGGTCATTTAAAGTAGGATTACAGATGCTTCTGTAAAAAAACACTGTGGGAAAAGTAGAAGTACTGATTCAGCTTCTGTACTCAAGTAAAAGTAACAGGCTTTGAAATGTACTGAAAAGTAATGGTAAGAACAACATTTGTAACGGGCTGTTTGGGTAAACGCTAACTTAACCTCGACATTAATGTTATAATATATAATCAAAATAATGTAATTATAATATAGCCTGATATGGTTTTTTTTTTTCTCAATTGCAAACTGCATTCACCTTACATCTGTCAAATGTCATGGATTCTTTTCTCACAGACCAAAACGATGTTATCAATAACAAGATACCGGTCAATTATCACATTTACATTCTCTTTTCAAAACTGTTACATTTCAATTAAACATAACAACAAATACAAAAAGATTGCAATTGCATAATATCTGAAATATTGTATATTACATTTTTCAAATGTATAATATTTAGAACAATTAGACCAACCACAGCTGCTTTTCAGTGTATTATATTACCAAGCATCTGGAAAAATATTATTAGCAATACACTATATGTAGTGTATTGCCCAAATTGAGCCAATGTAATGTAGATGAGATGAGATGTGGCTAAATGCAGAAGATAGTTGACTGCTAACTATTCTTGTCTGTTTTGTTTTGTCTGTTTTGTTACATAATGTATACTGTAATATGCACCAATAAGCCTAGCAGTGATTTTCTTCTGTTTTTGACCAAGATATTTAAGTGGAAAGCGGTCTTGAATATATTGGGAATGTGCGCAAATATGTTAAATAAATCATCAATTCCTCTTCATTGTTATCAAACTCATTAACACTAAACTATAATAGCCTGTTTGGAAAATGTAATGAATAGAAAGTACAGATATTTGTTTTAAAATATAAGAAGATAAAAGTAAACCTTTTTCAGAAAAATAAATTCTAAATGCAGATATCTGAAAAAGCTACTTAAGTACAGTACTGTAAGGTTTAGAATGACTGAGGCAACAACAAGGGAATAAGGAATAAAAGACGAAAATATAATAATCAAAAAACCAACAAACACAGGCATGAAAGCAAAATAACCCGCAAGGGTTAGATGAAACACAAACACTATGTATACACACTGACAGCAATCATCCACATAGGAAACAAGTGTGGGAGGCCCTGATTGTCACCTGTCTCAGATCAGCATGTCAGTACTCCGGGAAGCTCGTGCGAGAGCGTGCAGGCACTACCCTGCCCCGGCACCTCGACGTGACAAGTACTTATTTTTGCTAGGGTTAGCTGCATATAAGCCACAGCCAAAAGGGTTAGGGAGCGTGCTAAAGCACCCCCTAAAATCCCTGGGTACATCTCAGCCTTGTTTGTGGAGGTGTAATGGTCTTCCATAATCTATAACAATTTTGTGTTTTCGTTTTGATGAAAAACAACTCACAAATCACTCAAAACCACGTAAGTCAGTCCTGTATGCCTACATGTCCCTGTTCATAGCCCTCTAGGAACTGTGTATACATTGTTCTGGATAATTGCTGATCTTTATTGTTCCTGAACCAGTGTGTGGTGGCTAAGCAGGCTATTCACACACACTGATACACACACACACTTTTTTGTGTGGGTATGTGGCCAACCATTTTGGCATAACCAATGTTAGCATATCCATGAATGTAATTGACTCTTAGATGACCTAGTCAGAATATTAGTCTCCAAAATATTTAAATTCACTAGTTCACACTATGCTTTTAACAAGTCTCCAGAGACTGTATTGGACTCTTTTTTATTATTATGTTTTTCGAGAGAGAAAGAAAAAAAATAATTAATTACCAGACATTTGAGACACAATTGTTAAAAAGTTTCTATATTGGCTGCGAAGTATCTTGGCATTAGTCCTGATTCAAAACAATGGGTGGCTTCTACTAGCTCTGCCAGCTTGCTCATTAAGTTTCCACTTGCTGTTCCCGTTGGCCGCAATGAAGACATTCTGTAATGCGGACATTTGTGTTAAGATTAAATTAAAAGGAAGATTTAATTTCCCATATAGTGATTGTGTGTGATGCACATTCAGAATAGCAGTCAAATGTACACACTGTATGGTGACAGAATGTTATGATTTACAATTTGCAGTAAGCAATTATGCAGAACCTAGTGACATGAGAGTTGCTCAGTACGAAATAAAATGTTATTTTTAATGAAGGTTTTGATTTAAAAAGGTTCTTGTTTCAGCAATGATATGTACCCTTTACTGGCCCACGTGATCTGAAACATCCTTCTACTCCTCACTGATGTGTATCTCTGCGTAGTCCTTCAACCTGATCGGTATCTCTGTGTATACACAGAGATGTGTATCTCTGTGTAGTCCTATAACCTGACGGATACCATCTCTCTCTAGTCCTATACTCTAATCTGGTGGGTACCGTCTCTCTAGTCCTATAATCTTATATGATGCATACCACAGTATGCCTGTAGGATCGGCCATCTTGTGTCAAGAGGGATGCGGTTAAGATATTAATAGAAATTAATTCTCAGCATTTAACCCATCCCTCAAGGGAGCAGTGGGCAGCCGGCATCCGTTGTGCAGCGCCCAGGGACCGATTCCAGAGTTTGGTCAACAGCACTGACTGGAGGGTGAACCTAACATGTTTTAGGAGAAACCCCACGCAGACAACATGCAAACTCCACACAGAAAGGCCAGGACAAGGACAGGACTGGGGTTCGAACCCAGGACCTTCTTGCTGTGGCCGGGTGCTATCCACTGGGCCACTGTGTTGCATGCAGTCTCCTGCTGCTGCTGCCTCTGTGTCACCTTGCCTTCAGTGGGAAACCCGTACACTGCAGGAGAGGCTGATGGGACTGGCCTCTTCTAGACCCACTGGTGGCTCACCGGCTGTACGGCTTGTGTGTGTGTGTGTGTGTGTGCATTGTCTGATGGGTATGATTTTCTGCTGCTGGCTAAGAGGATGTGTGGATAACATCTTTCTGGCTCAGGCCTCATCAATATACACTCACACGTGCACGCTCTCACACACACACACACACACACACACGATCTCTCTCACGCACACATACACACTCTCTCACACACCTAGAGGTCTGGCTTGAATATTCTATTTGAGGAAAAGATTAATTTGGGTTTATGAGGAAGGCAGTGCAGCATTGCCCGCCAAGGGTGTCTCTTTAAAGTGTATCAGCGCTCATTACACTGAGCTTAATGGGCTTCGGAGAGATCTGTGCCCCTGCCATTTGGTCAACGCTTGGGCAAAAGCGTTCATAATAGATTCAGATTAAGTCCAGTTGGATCAAAATACCTTGGATGTAATACACACTGAGTACACGCACACACACACACACACACCCACACACACACACACACCCACACACAGACAAGCACACACACACACACACTCCTATCTGCACCATGGCAAACATGCCATCCATGCCTTGGCTAAATTGGAGGCTAAATGTGATTTGCAGGGTTACCTGTAACTTATCATTATGCCACAGACAGAGAGAGAGAGAGATAGAGAGAGGATGCGGGCCCACACCTCCCCCCCCCCTCCCTTCCCTGCCCCAATATCCACACAGTGGGCAAATAGCCTTCATCTGATGTTGCCAAGTTATGTGACTGTCACACAGAGCCCAGGCACTGCACACACAGGGCTTGCTATCTCCCGTTTAGCATTGTTTATCTGTCAATATGTAATGGTTTGAGAGAAGATATTCACACTGGCAGCTGCACAAAGCGGTTCCATTAGCGCCCCACTGATTAAAGAACAGTATGTAAATTTGCTGTGTGGGGATACATTCAGAATGCAGGCTTTTTTTTTTGTTGTAAGTTTCAAAAACTATATATTGAAGCAGTGATAGTTCTAATTACGTTAAACGTATAATTAAAATAAACATTTTGGCATGTGGTCCTTTTTGGTCTTTTAGCATTTATTTTTGTTTTATTGCGGTTGTGTTTCATACATGTTTTACGATAAATATGTTTAATCATATTTATCCTCTAAACATGACTGGAATGGGGATGGTGGTGAAATACTTTTTCCTACTATTTCTGCTAAATATGTTTCTTTATGGCAATGCTAATTGCACCGTATTGCAATATTATTTGTTTTGCATTTGTTTGCAATACATCTGTATACATACAGTTTTTATACATCTTATTTACTCATATTCCCCCCACGTGTAATCTAACCTATAAAATAAATACACTAGCATAATACTTTTAGTCAAAGTAGACATATTTCAAATGAAGATGTATTTTCGTACACTGCAGATGCTACTGGCTCCAGCTGTATGAAAGCAATCAAAGTGCCACACTAAATCAGCACACAAATGCACTGATGACGATGAGCATGTTTGCTCAGAGGGGTGTGGGCAGCTGCTGCTGATCTCTCACTCCCCATAATGTCAGCATCGTTTCTCAGTCAGCCAGTCAGCAGCATTGTTTATACGGCCAGTCCCTCTCGAACATGTTAACCCAGCAGCTTTAAAGGTGCTTTTCTTGTCACATACACATACATGTATGTATGCTCAGGGGAGCAGTGGGCAGCCGCTGTGCAGCCGCTGGCCAGCGCCCGGGCAACTTTGTCGCTGTTCCCGAGTGCCCTGGTCATGTCACTTGTCACTACCACACAGCACACAGCAGGAGTCAGCAGGGAAAGCAGATGCGTACAGACATGTTGGTTGGCACGTCACACTGAAACAAAGCCATCGGGGGAAGACACAACTGGACCATTCATTTCCCTTACAAGCTTTCAGTCAGGAGCGCATAGGGTTTCTATTATACACCCATATATTATTATTATTATTATTATACAACCTCCCAAAACAATCTATTGAGAGACTACAGCTCATTCAAAACTCTGCAGCTAGGCTTTAAACAGGAACTAAGAGGAGAGAACATATTACTCTAGTATTGGCCGACCTGCACTGGCTGCCAGTAGCATGCAGAATTGATTTTAAGGTCCTTCTCCTTACATATTAGGCGCTACATGGGCTAGGACCAAACTATATCGCTCAAGAAATGGTCAACTATATAACTGCCAGAACACTAAGGTCATCTGACAGTGGTTTACTGAAAGTTTCTAGTAGAAGCAATAAGAAAATCAGTGATGCAGCCTTTATTAACGATGCCCCCAAGATATGGAACTCCCTACCTAGCTATCAGGGAATCCGGCTCAGTAAATATCTTTAAAAACAAAATGTAAAACAAATCTATTCAAATTAGCTTTTAGCTAGCTTGTAACTGCAAAACTATGCACTACTAAACTGCTACATAAAATGGTGCAGGTGCAACAAAACTGTTGTCTATTTTAATCTGCTGTCATCTTAGTTTATTTCATACTTTATTTTAGTTATGTTATTTCAGTATCATATTATGTAAAAATGTCATGGAAGGCCTGGTCGCCATACCAGTGTTGTTGTGGTGGGAAACCGACCTGTGGCAGGCCCATTTGGAACAGTGATCAGAGACAGACTGTTTTCTGGGTATCAATCCTACCGAACAGGCATTGTCTAATAGTCTGTATATAATTTAGTTGTTTGGTGAATATACCTGCAGGGCCTGTATATCTGAGGCTATACAGCACCCTCATATGTGTACGAGGGAGTCTTTGTAATTCCTACACTGAGGTTAGTGGGTACAAGGGGATATAACCACCCATAAAAGACATGTACTGATAACTAAACTGCTACTGCAATATGCACTTCCTCCACCAGGTTAGCATGACACTATACGCATGGTGCTGACGTTCTGAAATAGCAACAAAAAGGATAAGGTTTAAATGTATCTTATATTTCTTCCATCTGATTCTTTTAAGCATTTTTATTAATGTATGTCATTTCAGTATAATGGTATGTATCTTTATTTTATTCCTTTATGCACCTGTTTTATTTATGTTTATGTTTGAATTTTAATTTTTTCTTTGTACTGTATTTGTTTATGGGAAGCACAACTAGTGTACGTGAATTCCTCTTTAAAGCACTTTGAACTGCAATTCTGTATGAAAAGGGCTATATATAAATAAAGATTATTATTATTATGATTATTATTATTATATTAGTATGGCTGGTTATTGGGCAAGGACCTCACAATACGATATATATAACGATACTACATGGGTCACTATATGATTGTAAGTATTGCAATACATTGCGATACTAAAATGTAAATATACCTAAACATTTAATGAATGAATGAATGAATTAATGAATGTTTAATGAATAATGTATTGTTGATTGAGTTATATCCATCATTTGTATAATCCCAGTTTTGTTCTGTATATTTTCGTTCTGCTTATTAATTATTATACTTACTGGAAAATCAGCACAGTATGTGTAAAAGAAATTGAAAGTAATACTCAGGAGCGATGGTTTTCTTGCACAACTCCAGATATTGGGATTGTTTGGTTGGTGGCATGCCTGTGACAGGCAGGAATGTGAGCCCCCCCCCTCCTGTCCCTCGCTATATATGGAGTCACGTATAGGAAGAGGCAGGATTAAAGCTATAGAGGCTGCCTCCTTGAGAGAACGAGCTTCCAGTATTATAGGTACCGTTGCCCTGTCACAGTCAGCAGACAGCGACTAACTGAGCACTGACGGAATCACGCCTGGCTCCATGCATGTGGCCTCAACTCATTCTCACACAACCTATTTGGTTGAGGTTTTATTATTGCAAAAGCTAAAATGAGTTGACCAAATGTATTAATTATTGTTTTAGTTAATTGGTGCTTGATTATTGGTTGATCCAATATTGAACCAAGGGGTGTGTGTCTAGCACTGCTGCAAAGTAGTGCTGATGGTATACTGCTGTTAGACTCATTGTTGGTGGGCTTTTTCCAGAATATACTGTGTTATGAGCCTCACAAGCAGTCATAAGTCACTTAAATGGCTGGCTTGGACAGCCATTATAAGTCATTGGGCTTTAAAATGCAAAACGTCGTTGACTTTGTGTAACTAATGAATGTCATTTTTATTTTCATGTTAGAGAACGCTCTAAAATAATCAAAATAATCAATAAGAAATATTCCATGCACATCCCACTCTGATTGTTGGTATGTACAATGTATGACTGTAGCACAAGAAGAAGAATGCATGTCAAGATGAATGATTTATAAAACACATATTCATATCAACTTGTAAACAAGCTAGACGGTTACCACGGTGGTGTCACAATACCCCCATATTAGTTTTTAAAATGTTTTCAATCCACTAAAAGGTAGGTAATTTACCATGTATTGAAATTGTCCTGTATATTGTACATTGCACTTATTTGTGTTTGTGTTTTCCAGAACATGTTTACAGTTTCAACAAAGACTGCTGCTCTGTATATTACCCATATCAAAGGGTGGTTGACAACACTACAACAACACAAACATCAGTGTGTTCCGTGAACATGGTTGTTGTCCTAAATACTAGCAAAACTGTTGCACTGGTTTAGTATTTGCTCCAGTGATCCTCCACTACACGTCTTCAGTTCGTGTGAAAGATATTTTGGTCTTGTCCGGCGCGTGAGTGAGCATGTGTGTACATGTGTGTGTGTGTGTCTGTGTGTACCTGTGTGTGTCTGTGTGTCCGTCCATGCACGTGCAGCCACATCATCATGTCTCTGTCGTAATGGCCTTTGCAACGAGGACAACAAAATACCCTGTTGCTGTACATTACACCGCATATGATCCAATCCTGTCTATAACCTGTAGCTTAGTGGACCATGAATCAACATGGTTGTAAGGGATTTATGTCATTTCAGGGATGTGGAGGGTCCTTTTGATGACAGTCTTTGAAGCTACACTTCCTCAGTGTGCCGAAGAAGGACTTCGGCATTGAAGCGAGCAGGAAATATCCTACGGGCTCGCAATGCAATACTTGGCTTGACATGGGCTTGGAGAAAACAGGATATATAGTATATAATGATATGTCAGCAATACTATGCGCAAAGCTAAGTCTACTGACTCATACACCTAATGTAAATAGATCTGCACTATAAGGGCATGTCCCCGAAGGCTGGCTGGCTGACTATAGGGCATATCTTACCACCGCTGGTCTTAGACTTCAAAAAAGGAAGCTCAGAGCATCATGGGAAAAATGTCTTAACCCCTTTCATCTTGTTGAGGGAAAGAATATGAATACATCTATGACTGTGATGCGGGTGAAATCCCAACTGACAACAAACTAAGAAAATACTAACAAATGTGACATACAGTACAAGGTATTTCATTTGGTATACTATAATTAATTGTTATATGTACAGTAGTTTTGCAGAGCCACACTGGGACACAACGCTGGCTAACTGCGTCAGAACATTTTAAATGGAACATTTTAAATGAGTAAATAAAGCACTGCGCTATCATTGCACCGGAAAATACAGAGACATACTTGCGAGTGACAATGCAGCCAATTGATATCGACAGTATTACTTCCCAAAAGTCAGAGAGGAAAGTGTCATGCTTATGAGGGCATATGCATCAGACGTAATGCATATAATGAACGGAAGAGACTGAGACTATATGTGCTATATAGTAGCCTAATAAGCTCTTCCAGCAGGGATGTTTTTATAATTGTATTCCTGTCAAAGATCAAAACAAGAGCCTTTAATGATGCATTACATTTTTACAGTAATTTACATTGTCAGGCTTTGTCTACCTACAAATCCAACAGCTTTTTTAGTTTACTGAATGAAGTTAAAATCTCCCTTGAACTTGAAGATGAATAATTTAAAATAAAACAAAGTATGTACTGTATACAATATATCTCTTAGTCAGAGTTCCAACAAGGTTTACAAGCTCACATAACAAAATACTCTTTAAATCCACTGCTGTGATGGCAAACAACATCAGATTTATTGTCTGAAATGTAATACCCTTAAACAGCTTTGGCATATTTGTTAAGAGTTTAGTAACCACGATGATGAGGAAATTTATTATTCGTGTTGACGGTTTGACTGTAACTGTAATTGTAAGTACATTCAATGCTATCGTAGACCGATTATATTTCATTAAACTATACATGCAGGTTAAATGCTCCTGTGCAGGTGGGATATTAAAAAAGCTATTCAGGCCCCTCGGCCTGGTCTGCATGCCCGCTTGAGTCCGAGACAGGTCCGCGCTGATGAAATGGAGGCATTACCAACAAGGCGGGGCGGGGATAATTTTCTGTGTCTGAAATGAATCCTTCCATGCAAGAACGACACCTTTGAAATTCAAAGTAAAGGATGCAACAGCCGAACGGACGTTTACTGTAGCTTGTTATGGGAAAAGTTTCCTGATTTGTCACCAGTTGCGTTTTGCACGGCTTTCAAAGCAGGGGAGATTTGTCATTTATATTTCACTCAAAAAGGTGAAGATGAAAGACAGAATCTTTCATCTCAGGTTGAACAGAAGCATCAAAGTGGAGTTTGATATAACATGTCTTTTCCCTTTCACTCTCTCCCCCTCTCTCTCTCTCCCTCCCTCCTTCTTTCTCTCTATCTCAAACACTCCCT
>JAODOY010026812.1:0-23265 GCA_025399855.1 Forbesichthys papilliferus | reverse complement strand
ACACACACAGTATATAAAAAGAAAGGTAGCATACAAATATTACATATTTGTATGCTACCTTTCTTTTTATATTTGTATGTATGTATGTATGTATGTGTATATATGTATTTACATATTTGTATGTATATTTGTATTGGCATTCCTTGTGGTTGCAACCTATGAGCCACTTCATTAGGGTCTTGGCTCAAAGATATCCAGAGAACCACTGGTATTACTGGAGTTAGAATAAACATTCTGATTACAGATTAACATGCACTATACGCACCGCCAGTGAGGTCTTGTCCTTCTCGTAGTTTAGAAGTTGCTTCTGAAGCTCCTTCACCTCCTCCTTGGCCCTGTCCAGAGGCTCTGTCAGGTTTTTGTTCTGATTCATCACCTCTGCCATATTCTTCTCAAGCCTCTCCTCTTTCTTCTTCAACGTATCAATTTGGTTCTAAACACCGGTACACACAATGTGAAAATCTAACACTATACGAAACAATACACAGTACGGCTATTGACAAATGTAAACTATATTAGATTGGCCTTGGACGTAGGGCAGTTGCAAAATGTCTTACCTTAAGTGACTCAATTAGATTTAAATTGTTAAGAGTAATGTCATTGTAGTAGTTCTTAATGTCACTGAAAGCCTTATCGTGGTTTTTCATTAATGTGTTGATGTGACTGTTCTTTCGTTCCTCAATCTCAGATATTTCAGTTTTTCTCCTGTGGTCCAGCTCATCTCGCAGCAGATTCATCTTCTTGTTGTATTTTACTTCAATTTCTATACAATTGTCAGAAAGGCAAATAGATTATAATTCCAATATGTTGTCAATTTTATTCAAATTAAAGTAGACATCAGGTTATTTTTCTTTACCTCTGACTTTCTCCTGGAAATCATTTCTTGTTTTGGTTATTTCTTCAGAATGTTTCTGAAAATCGAGAGAAAAAAAAGTTATTTTAAGTCACTGCTTTTTATTGAATTAAAAGGTCACACTAACCAGTTTGAGAAGTTTGATGTCATTTTCACTGGCTAGCTCCAGTTCCTTGAAATCCACGTTGAGAGCTCGCATGCCCTTGTAAAGTTCATTCTCTGCAATTACATGGTCTCTCTGCATTAGTTTAGCAGACACTACACCGTCCACTTTGAGTTCAGAAATGTTGTTCTGGTGTTCATACAAGAGGTGCTTAACCTTCTGCTTATACACCTGATAGAATAACAAAGAAAAACACATAATTTTGCAAGTACATACCATTACAGTTAACAATACTAGTTGTGAATAATTAATTATTATTTTATTAGCTGGAAACCAATACAAAATTGAGAAATCTGCACTGTAATCTTGTGTAATGAATTCGCTTGGACAATGTATTAGTTGTAGACCATGCATTGTATTTTACCTTTATCTCCACTTGGTGCCGTTGCTCGGCCTCCTCTGTCTCCCTATCTCGAATCCTCAGTTCAGCCTTGGTCTCGTCAAGGTGTCTTTTTGTTATTTCCCAGAATGTGTGGATCTTGTCTCTCTCCAGTTGAAAGTAGTTTCTTTCCTCCCTCTCTCTATCCAGCTCTTCTCTGAGGCGTAAAATGTGTTCCTCCAGCTAACAAAAAGCCATTTGAAATAGAGCATTTCAGCATACGATCTAAGAATACTAGGTGGGTAACCTAACCCGAATAAACTTGTGCACAAACTAGTACATTTTTGAAATCACATTCTTGTTTTTATCAGCGAATTATTTATTGTCCAATTAAGTCTGTATAAAGTAACAAATCATAGGCTCTAGAGTAAAATTAATGCGTCCATGTCAATCACATAAGGCTGTAATTCTTACCTGCTCTTTGGACATCTCGTCTGTAGAAACGCCATCAATCACTGTAGGTTTCTTTGTTTTAGTTGACTTTTTGTCTTTTTTAGCACCTTTACTTTTGGGGGGCTGTAGTGAAGGTAAATTGATTAGCTAGGCTACTCTTAAGTTCTAGGCTACTAGATAGAACGTGCGGAAAACATTGATTCAGAAGTTGGCTGGTTAACTGGTCTGATGTTCTTATAGTTCTATGGTTAGTAACAGTGCTGTAGTGTAGTAATTAACCAATGCATTACATGCTAGAGTCGGGCTAATGCTACAGGCTAGCACAAAAAACAAGGCAAAGAGGATTGGTTTCTACCACTACGTTACATTTATCTTTACACTGGCGGGCAAACCATAGGGTTAAAGTGTAGCTCACCATCTTGTCAGTTCAGATTTTTTTTCAGATTTCCGAGGATATTAGTGTGTAAGGAGATAGCGCACACGAGCAGCACATATCCTATCTATTACAAACATACATTTGTCATGGTAACATCAAGATCATGTGCCTGCCTACATCTAGTCCTTGCAATTTACAGTATATACTCTAGAGGGACTCTTGTTCCAAAAATGACTCAAACATCCATGAGCACATTTGCTCAATGTTCAATTTAAAATGTTGATGTAGTTCCAGCACATTGAAACATCTGTATTGAAAAATAGTGCAAACATACATATTATCAAATATATACTGCATCAAGAACCAAGCATAGGGTGCAATAAAATAAAAACTAATGTGAAAACAAAAATATATAATTAAATAATGAATATGTAGGCTAATTGTGTATATCCCAGAATCCCTGGTCTATTTAGAGCATCATCATACTGACTGCTTTATTCTGGCAGCGAGAGACCTGGCAAAGCACTACTAGTTATAACCACATGCACTGATACATACATACTTCTTTATTAAATGTATTAAATATATTCTATTAAACATTTCTTGCCATATTCTTTTTTTGTATATTACATAACTCTCTGCACATAGCATATCACATAGGCATCTATAATAGCAGTACATATTGGTTTTAATAACTGTAGCCTGGAAGTTACCTTTTGCCTACAAAACAAATTTTTTGCAGACAAAAGAACACTGTTCATATAGGAAAGCAAAGACAGTAATTAGCTTATCGATGTTGTTTATAACAGTCAAACTACAGTGAATTAATGTTTATTTTATTTTTTATTTTATGTCAGGCATTATATAATAGCAATTGTTTACAAATGTATTTAAACTATTCTACTAAATGTTAATAAAGTAGGCTAAACAGTGGGCACAAAAAATACTGATATTGTAGGCCAAAATGCAAGATATATCAGAAATCCTTGTCCCAGATTGTCTTCAGCTCTGGGGAGTCTTCTAAATGTTCAGTGTAATAACCACATGTGCTGGTTTCCATGGATTGATTGTACTGAAGAATACATGGGACAGTTATCAATCAACATCATTATCACTTGTTGTACATGATAGCAACAAAAATAAATCATCACAGGAAAGAAAATGTCCTACCTTTGGAATGACAGGTGGGTTCAATGTGCATTTGCAAAGTCCTTCCCAGTTGAACCCTTCAAACCATCTGAATGGAAAATACAATTACATCATGAGAAATAGAACCAGCCAAAGTGTTCCATTGCAGTGTTAATAATCATTCCTCTTACTTGTGCTTCTGAATGTCCTTGGCCCCATTTCTCTGACTTCCCAGTCTCTCAGGAGGGTTGTTTCTTGAAGATGGAAAAATATTAGTTTAAACCCTAAATATGGATTTGATATTAGTATCAAATATCTGATGTATTTTATTCTGTGGGGGGACATTGTGAATGAGAATTTTTACAGCAGATGTTCTTTTACATTAAATAAGTTGGAGGACATTAAAAAACAGAATATTAATAGTAACCTAATGTATTTCAAAAGGTGTTGTTGAATGTTATTCTTGTTGAGATACTACACCTGCACAGTTTCCTAATGAGACTGGAGGCACTTTTGCTGATGGTTCCAGGAAATGTGATCTGGTCAATGCCGTGGATAGTGGCAGTAAATGTTGTGATGGGGTCAGGGCCACTGAATGGATGACTATAGAGGAGAAACGTGTCAGTATCAGAAAGATGAAAACTCAATGAGCAAAACAAAAAATTATGTTTTCCGAGTATATATATATTATACCTGCCACTTAACAGTTCAAACATCAATATTCCCAGAGACCAGAGATCTATAGATTGACTATATCCTTTGTTTAGGATGATTTCTGGTGCCATATAGCCTGGTGTACCACAAAATGTCCATGTTTTTTTTCCCACTTCTACCTTCTTTGTACATCCAGGGCCGATCTAAAGGAATAATCAATTAATTTCAGGAATTTTACATTATTCTCTCAGCAATACATAAAGTCTAATTAATAGGGATAAAACAGAAGTCGTAATACCAATTTTGCATATCCATGCTTATCCAGAACAACATTTTCAGGCTTGAGATCTCTATAGATAACATCACGAGAGTGAAGATAGACCAAGGCCTCAAAGATGCAAGCAGTGTAGAACCGGGTGCTGCAGTCATCAAAGGAGACTCTGAAAAATCAAAATAATGTATTGCTGAATTAACCTTTAAAGCAAATGCAATATAGACACATAAGTATTCAAATTGCTGGCAATGACTTAAGAAAGCTCTACCTTTGTTTCAATAAAATCCAAAGGTCCCCACCAAGACATGCTTCTGTTAGCATGTACAGGCACTTTGCATCTTTAAAGGTTCGGTGTAACCTGAGAGCACAAAGAACAAGGCATTATTTGCATTTACAGAAAACAATAATACATTACAGCAGAGTCTCAAAACCTTTGCATTTGCAAACCCGTAGTAATTTCCCAGACTAACATCAATTTGCTGTATCATTTTCAAGCATAACTAGTAATGTTTACAGAATAAAATAAAATAATTACATTTGAAACGTTTTTCAAATCAAATACAGCAAAACTATTTAAATGTATGTTTATTTGTAAATTAAAGTATTTTTCATTATTTTTTATAAACTCTTATATGTTCCATTTTTTGTAGTATACCTCCAAGTATCCCTAGGTTGATGCGTACCCCCATTTGACAAACACTGTATTAAAAGGTGCTGTAGGTAGGATAGGACTTTAGAACTATACATTTAGTGTACTTTCTTAGTGATGCTATAAACATTCATTAGCTATCAGTGAGTTAAATGCTTAATTAGGATATCTACTCTGGTTGATAGCCCATGACTCTATAGAAGTTGATTTTGAAAATCTTTTAGCTTTAGATTTCCAGTCATTTGCAACACCCAAATCCGACCAACAGCAGCTTTAAATGACGGAACGGATACCTGACAATAAATGGACAATGGGCATTAATTAGGTTGTGTCTTTCTCTCAGAATGTGCTCTTGCTGACCACTGTTAAGAATCAGCCTCCTCTTAAACACCCTCATGGCGAATGGACACTTGACGTTGCTCTTCAGCTGAACCTGAAAATGGAGACGATCAATAGATTTCATTATAGAAACATTGAATTCTGGGAAGAAGGCAGAATAAGGAATATATTCCCTAAGATTCTAAAACAGCAGGTCTACTCACCAGATCTACGTGACCGAACTCTCCTGCTCCCAGATTACAAATTATTTGGAAATCACTTAAGGTCATGTCTGCGGCAAGAGCAGCAGCTTCATCTGATCTTAGATGAAAAGCAAGTACAGTATGTGCTAACATCATACTGCTATATAATAAAGAACAGGAATATTTGAAAGATTTCTTACTTGTATTTGTATTCATTGCCTTTCTGCACATCGTGGATGACATCCACCAATCCACCAACGATGTATTTGAAAGCACTGAAAAATAGAAACATATTCTAAAGCAATATGCATTAAATCTCTAGATCAGTGCAAGAGCTTTACCTATTAATGCAAGCAGTTTTTATCTGTAATGTATTCACTTACTCTCTGTCTATTACCAAGCATGTGACTTCACAAGCAGCAATCACATTTACAGTTCGCATATTTTCTCTAGGGAGGCAGGAGGGAGAAAAAATGTCAGAGAGAGTCAAACATACAGTGGACAAAACAAAATAATGTGCTGCATAAAATAGCCATATTAAAAATAATGACATGCGTTTTGAGATATTTGCATGCATAATACATCTGATTTGGTTTTCATGTTGTGTTGCATTGTATTTGAAATACAATACAATATTCCTTTATTTATGTAGTTAGTGTTAGCATGTGAGAACTACATTTCCCCACAAGGCACAAAGGGCATTCAATCAAATAGAAAATGCTTTGATATTGTCTTAATACTATATCATTCAGTTACTTTCCATTATGTTTACCCCCAGAGGGCTGTTTCTCCAAACCACTGCCCAACAGACAGTTTAGACATAGGCTCTTCATGACCTGACTTCCTCTCAGTCATTTTCACCTGGTAAGGCAGACAGAGCTAATGATGAACCGCAATGCATAACATAACAGTCTGCAATCATCTCCAGGGAAGCATCATCCGCACATTAAGCCTCTTAAAAGCTTCAGTTCATCTGAAGTCCCGACATATAAAACCATACCTGGCCTTTACTTATTATGTAAAAGGTGTCCCCTCTGGCCCCTTGTCGAATGATGTAATCACCTTCAGCATAGTGAGTCTGTAAAACATAATAAATATGTCCGGTTAGATAATACTTTGGCAAAAAGGAAGAGATGAATATTGCGTGGTGTGAGGTGATGGTGGGGAGAGAGACTGCCTGTGGCATCAACATACTGTAAAACTAATACTACTGTAGGACATTTGTTTCTTGCCAATTATCTGGCTTCCATCATAGCACAGCTGAGACAACAGAGGGGCCTGCAGGGTGAGTAAACACTGATAGATAGTTAGTTGTCTTTGTTGAATGTGCCTTGCTTACAAAATCCTGTGCTACCGATTTACCTCCTCCATGACATCAGACAAATTCATGATGATATCTTCTGGGAATGACTGCAGAAAGGGAACTCTGAACACAGGCAAAACACAGGAGGTCAGCAGAAATGTTCGTGAACCTTTTTTTCTGGTAAGTGTTGGTGGGTAAAAAAGAAGGGTAGAAGAGTTTTTCAAACAGTTGTTTTGAGAAGACGCAAAATACCCTCCCCAGAATATTAACATTGTTTCAACAGAATAACCAGTGTGCATGTGAGGGAATGTGACCTAAATTCAGCAGGTTATTTATGTGTTGCCGCTGTGCTGCTGCTGCTATAGCAAATGGCAATATATAACAGATGAAGTGGCTGGTTCCACATGGTTACTTTTATTTGTTGGCCCTTACCGTCTAAGTAGATCCCTTTTATGAGATATGCTTCCAAGACCACTCTGCATAAGTATGGTCTGGAAGCTCTTGCGGTCAATAACCCACAGCTTGCTGTCTGTCAGTGCTGCAGAGGAAGGAAAAGGTATGCGGTAATGAAGAGAATATGATATCAGAGATCAGGAAGAGGCCCAGGAGACAGAGGCCTGTTGTACCTATGACAGATGTATGGAGAACAGGCCTTCCAACACATTGTACCGATGCTGTGGCAGCTGCAATAACCAATGTAAACCTGCAGATTTCAGGACTGCAGATGGAACCGTGTCATGCAAGTAAGGCTAACCTTCTATCTACAGTGTCTATCTATCTACACACACACACACACACACACACACACACACACTCACGCACACACACACATATTTACCCAGGTAAAAGACTCATTGAGATTAAAATCTCTTTTACAGGCTCAACCTGGCCATGGCCTGCTTTAAACGTCCACATAGTGCAGAACTTTCAAATATATATTGATATATTGTATTTGAGACCTCTTTTATGTTTTCATACGGCAGCAGCGGTTTGATCATCTGTGGACAACTTCATAGACAATGTATCAGACTACAGAAAACCGTGCAAAGCGTGTTAAAATGAAAGACATTGTATACTGTATAGTATATCTGACATTTTCTGCAAAATATTCTGTAAACTTGTGAGAAACCAATTTCATCTGAACCTTTATCAGTCACAATTGTAGGTAGGTACTGTGGACAACTAGATAAAAAGCCTTTCTTATTCTTCCAGAAGGTAACAATGGAAAAAAGGTAATTTAGGGTCCTGACGAAGATAAAAGGCACAGTGATTCTGAAGAAAGCCAGACAAAAGATTGAGAGAAAGGGACAAGGAACAATAGACAGAAGGCCATTTATATAAATTTGAAGTAAAATGTTGCTGCAAATAATAGTATATAAAATGATTTGAATAGGCTGATTGGTAGCAAATAGAACACACACACACACACACACACACACACACACACACACAACACAACACAGGAAATATAACAGGACAACTGAGGCAAACTAAACAGATTTTCCAATTTGAACTGATCCTGGCAACTTCTGCAGCCTATTTATATGTGAAACCAGGTCAGATGTGTTCGTGGTGGCTGGGAGAGCGGGCTTTCCCATGGGACTTTGAGATCTAATGCTGGGGGACGATGATAACACACATTGTATTTTCTAAGGAACAGCACCATTTCTTTTCTCATTAAATGTATTGAGTAGGTAATGATCTCAGAAGGAAAGACAAATGTGACACATTTTATAGCCATCTCACATTTAGTTAATTGTTGTGTCCAAAGAGGATATATTATATTTGGTAGAATGTTATGTGTGTTAAAGTATATAAATGTTATATTATTCACTTGAACATGTTCAAAGATGTCCTTTTGTCTTAAATTAAAATCCATATCATATCACAAATGATACAGATTTGTTTATGTCTGACAAGTTGTCTGACATATCGATTAGTCTTTCGCCCCTATACCCAGGTCAGACGACCGATTTGCACATCAGGACCACCTAAAACAAAGCAGGAAACAATTTGTATGCACAACTGTTGATACCTGATATGGTGTGAGGGTGGGCACAGTTATACAAGAGTGCCAGCACTCCAAACATGTTTCCTGGCTCAATTGGAAGTAGTTTCTCATCATTCTTTGTCACCTCCAATTTTCCCTCTGTAATAAATATTTAATAAAGTGAATTTGTCATGCGCAGATCCATGTAATGCATGACTCACTGTCAGTCTCTTTGGATAGACGTGTCTGTTAAATTACCTTGTTTAAAATTGACTGGATTTGTATTAAGGTACAGATTCAACAGATTCAGTGTGGTGTTCTTGTGTGAATGTCAGTACTATGTGCATAAGGATGGCTGTTTAAATTATATTTGACAATAGGTGCATTCATTACCAACCTTGATAAATCACTTGCCCTTTATACGAAATTCAGCATTGAACAACAATATATTAGATGTGCAATGTGACATTAGTAATGAATTGCTTGACTCAACTTAAACAAGCATCATTGTTCTTGTTGAGATCCTCAAAGGTGCATGTGTTTAAACAGCCTTCAAAGGAACTGTCTAATTGTAACCCTGAGATTCATGGACCGATGGTGTGTTGTTGTTGTTGTTGTTATTATTATTATTATAATATAATGAAAACAACCCTCTGAAGGATCTGTTTCAACCATAGACATACTATGATTTTGGATAAAGTCATTCCTAACCCAGAGGAACGTCAAAATGGCTCACCCTCTAAGACATAGGCTGAAGACCCATTGGTCCTCTCTTGAATAACACAGGAGCCCTGTCTGATGGAAGTTGGATACATACAGTCAATGATCGCTCTGATCTGTTCTCCCTCAATATTCTTCAAAAAGCCATTCTTTAAAAACGATTCGTGGATTAACCTCAGTGACCTGCAGGAAGAAATGTGGCAATTATCATAAACACATATAAAACACAAGAAAAAACCAACTACAAATACCTTTACAAAATAAACATAAAGCAATTGACAATATTAGACATTATAAACAATATGATAATGAGACCACACATGTTGCAGTGGTAAAAATAAATAGCAAGAACATTTTAAAACCATTTTAGACATGGCAAGAGACATCTTACAATCTGCATGAAAAACATTACTATGTTGCAGTATGTCACATTATAGCTGTAAATAATAAGCATCCGTAATAGAAGTAAACCATATTAATAGTTTTCTTTATTATGAGTCATCCCACCATTTGAAGAGCACCGTCTTCATCTGGAATATGTAAGTAGTGAACGATGTGTAGACTCTTACTCTGGCTTTTTGTCACAGCTCCTGAGGGACATGGTAGCGAGTGTAACTGGGTCCAGGCTGAGAGGTTCTGATATAATAGTCTTCCTCTGGGCCCTCTCATACTCCTCACCCTGAGTGGAGCACCCTGACCACAACATGCAATCATAGCATGCAGCACGTTAAATGTATAATTACTACTTCATATAGCATCAGATGTAAAAGACAGCTGCCTTAAAAGGTACCCACTTGGATTGATTGTGTTGTAGAACCCCACATTTCCCATATAGCTATATACACAGATACAGCTGTACACTATACAAGTGGAATACGTTAACTGGATAAATTATCTCCTTACCAGTATCGAGTTCAGAAGGTCCAAGTAAAACGGTTGCTCTGCAGCGGTCCAGTTCTCCTTGTAGTCTCCGGATGAGCTCATCCTTGGTGTCCAGCTCCAGCTCCAACTCATCGATGAGTGTATCCCTTTGGTGAAGCTCCTCGATCTTCAGCTGCAGGGCAAACTGTAGGTCCCGAAGAGTGCCCATCACCTGCATATTATAAGTAGGCTACAAATGCATGTTGTTGTCTCTATACTGTACTGTGGTTGGCTGGACATTTGGCTAGATGGTTGGATGGCTTGTTGGTTGGTATGGTTGTTGGTCAGCTGTTTATTTGGTTCATCGGTTGGCTGATTTTTGGTTGCTTGGTCATTTATCTGGCAGTGCTGGGATAGGTTGTTGGATGGTTGGCTGTTAGTTTTGCAGCTGGGTTGTGAATCTTGGTTGCGCTTCCTAGTGGTGCGGGTTGGTTGGTTGGCTTGGCTGGCAGTTTTATTATGAATCGTGGTTGTGCGATTTGGCTGTCTTGTCTGCCTGAGTGGACTAGTGCTGTAGTCTGGTGTTCTGAAGTGGTCCTGTGCTCTCCAGTTTGTGGTTTGTGCTCTCTAACGCTTAATGTTTTGTTTTTCCCTTGCTCTTAATTTGCTTCTTTTACTTTGAAGATTGCTGATAAAGGAACAAATTCCAGGTGGTTTAGGGAGTTGGCTGTTCTATGGGACATTTTGTATTGTACCTGGTTTTAAATGGTGCAGGTGTACTGTCTATAAGTTTGTTTGGTTTTTGGTGACAAGGTGCAACCTTGTTTTTAAGGAGGAGGGTGTGACATCCCTGGCCTGGATGTGGGTGGAGCTTAATTAGCCTTGATTAGCCTCACCTGGCCAAGGCATTTTAAGAGTGCTTCCAGCACACTATTCACTCTCTGACCCTCCTGGCACCACACATGCCATTTGTTGTTTGGTTTTGTTTAGTTGGCATGCAACATACATATTCAGTACATACACCTACAGACATTCACACCGCATTGTATGTTTCTGTTAATCTATGTTAGTTAGTTTGGAGATTTGAGTTATGTTTAGTTTATGGCCTTGGAGCCAGGCTGTAACAATATCAATTGGCTGCAATGGATAACACATTAAACTATTAGAAATATTGAACCTGTATTATTTGGAATGGAGGCTTTGCAATTGTCTAACTGATCCTGTACAGGCAATCAACTGCTTGCACACTGCACAATATGCAAAAAGACAGTAGTGTTAGGGGACATTACATTGCAGGCCTTAGGGCTACGGATTTGAAAACTATTGTGAACGTAAACCACGTCTGAGGTAAAAGCACTTTAAATCAAACGCCGTTATTCTTCTTAACAACTGTTGTTTAGCATTGGCTTGACAGTGAGCTCCGGGATGTCGGCATATGCAGTCGATACTACCCCTTGCTGTGAGTCCGGGACAGATCACGGATGATAAAACTTTTTTTTCTTCCATCTCAGACACGCATTGTGATTCTCTTAGCCAGTGAAGTGGCGCCCAAGGCTATAAAATCGGGCCGCAATTTTAATAGGCAATTTCCCAAATAATATAGACATCTTTCATTAAAGCATAGCCTACCTTGTTCAGGCAAGAGCACATTTACAAAATAATTACTTAACCTACCTCAACGTCCTCTCACCAGCTCAGATACGATTGAACATTCGACAGGTGCAGCTGAAGGTCCCCCGTAGCCGCGCAAGAGGCATCTCGTTTCTTCTCTCACGCTGGCAAAGTCAAAGCTGGACGCAGGACAGGACAGCAGGTCACATGATAGATCCACATACTAGCCAAAACTGACTCGGACGATATGGCGAAAATTTGAATACATCATTTTTACATATTTTCTGACTGTCAATGATTTTGTTGCCAGAGCCTTCTCGCAATAAGAAAACGAGAAGCCTATTTTAGACACACACCACTACCACATGGACCGAACCTGTCTGGACTTTAGGATGATAAAAGAAATAAAACAAGGACCGACTCAACACTCAGAAAAAAAATGATGTAAAGCATGACTGATGGTAAACGTGCGGTAAATTACAATCAGCGTTCCCCTACACCCCAGATATCCTGTTATGTCCCACTCCAAACAATAAGTGGCGCTATACATCTCACGCGTCGCGATACCAGTGCAGTTAAGCAATAAGCAGAAGAAAAATATGGGTCGTTAACAACAAGAGGCATAGCTAATAACTAATTGGTTTTGGAGTTCTATCGATATTAAACATATAGTTTATTGTTTGCCATTGTTTAGAAATAACCAAAATGATTATTACTGTAAAACCTCTTCAAGGAAAAGAATGCAATGTACAGGTGAGTACCAATATGTTCTTAAGATAGCCCGGCTTTCTAATTTCGAGGCCAGCTAACGTAACTATAGCCGATTGCATTGTTTTAATCGATAACGTTATGTCAATAGGTTTATGAATAAACTTCATAGTTTATACAGGTGGCAAAGCAGTACATTTGGCACAGTTTAACTGGAACAGTCAGGATATGGTTTACCGTACTGTGTACGGTACAAAACTATAGTTAGCAAGGCAGCAGTACCGACTAAGTCAACGTCATATTGACGTCCAAAGGTATGAAGTGCTTTATAACGTTTCTATGTAGTCGTGACTTGACAAAATAATAGCCGTGTTTAAAGATGGGTTTTTATTTGCTATATGAGACCCCAATCAAAGTAATATAAACTCTCATACTGAGAATATAGTAACTTATGAGTCACAACATACATTCTCCTAGCAAGTCATGCTATTTTGGAATGTACATACTGGTATGCAAACAAAACTACTCACAGAAAGTAAGGACATTTGTGGGACACTTCTGGGATCAGCTTGGGCGTTCTGTTTCTGCCAGAAACAACTACATTGTCTGACTTGCTACAAATGCTGGTTTAAGAAGGGCTGTCATGCCACAGCCATGTAAGACCAGCATGAGGAGGTGCCAGGCTGTTGTGGCTGTGTATGGTTCTCCACACGCTACTGACACGCCTGTTGGTTACATTAATACATTGTTAAATTGCCAATTTGTTTATTCACACTTCAATCATTAAAATCCACAAAACAACATCTAACAAAAGTCAACAGCAAAGAACAACTTTGCGTCATAGTCAAAAGATTTGGAAAATTGTTCATGGGTGCAAACGATATACTCGGCTATGCTGCTCATCCCACAAATGCATGTTCCTTACAAATGTGGAACCGTTTAAAAGGAAATAATGGTTCTTGGCTACACATCTTATACCATTGGAATGCTTTGTTACAAACACACATTTCCTTACATTTTGTGTTCTGTTTATTTTGTGTAGTTATCACCTACACCATGCAATACAGAAATGCCCACAACTGATAATATTTGTAGTTAATTATTAACCACGTGGTTGTTAATTATTAAAATGTTGGTATTTCATATCGTTGTTTGTCAGTATTTACACCCTGTCCCAGTCACTTTTAATCTTGTTGGCTGATAGGTGACTGAAGATGAAAAAGTTTCCACAGTTAAGGATCTTGTGTCAGAATGTCTCAACATCCCACCAAACCAGCAGCGATTACTCTATAAAGGGAAAGCACTTGCAGGTTGATTTGTCTAACATGTTTTTCACCAACTTTATTTTTTTTGTTTCTATATTTGCAATTTCACTGTAGACTGATTTGATTTAAATAATTTTAATATATAAATAAATGTGTTCCTATTACAACTTTACCAAAATGCAATACATGTCTGTTTTAGTATTGCAAAATAGTTGAAACGAACACAAAGTAGCATGAAATTTAAGTAATGTATATTGTATTATAACATTAGATTCCATAGTCATAATTAATAGTATTACCACTAGTTGCTGCAACTTGCAACTCTATCGATTTGTTTTCTCTTTAAGATGAACATCGATTGAGCGATTACTCCATTGGGCCAGAAGCCAAGTTAAACTTGGTGGTCCGACTAGCTGGAGAGAGGGCCGGCGCTGTAGGGATGGCTAGCAGCAGTACCAGTCTGCAAGGGGGTGTCTGGCAGTCTCTTTCTACTGTTCTGGCTAAACATTTTAGCCCTCCAGATGCAGCCAAAGTCCAGGAGCAGCTCATCAAGGTCTGATTGATTTTTGTTTTTGGTTCTAACTAGCATTATGTCACTTGTTCACATTTGTTGTCATAGAAACAATACATTGTATGAACAAGAAAATCTATCCACAATACAATAGCCTCAGTTGTTTATTATGATCAAATGTGATCATTTCATAGCTTGCCGATAGTGGTAGGCAAAGTTAGTATTTACTTTTAATTAAACCCATAATCCACCAAGATGACTGCTTGAAAGGCTATCCTTCCCACACAGGCACAGTCTGGGGACCATGGGGGATAGCATACACGCTATCAAATAAATCAAATAAAATCTTCAACTTTTCTAGGCTATTGGGTTTTCATGAGTCTGTCTTCATTGGTACCAGCTTGGTAGATTATAGCCTTTTAATTTGTTTAGTAAAGTTATACATAGCAGGTTTAAATTAATGTTCTAACATCAAAACAACTGTAAAGCACAATAGTTCAGTTGCGTCACAATATATAATGTACCAAATACTTTTATTTTATTTAAACTGTCTAACCTCTCTCAAGGATTACGAACGCTCACTTCGACAACTCAGTCTAGATGACATTGAGCGCTTGGCCGGACGACTCCTTCATCCAGACAGCGAAGGCATGGACAATTCCTATATGGATTGAGAATTTTAGCTATGGGATTCTCAATGGTGTCGGTCAGTGCTTGGAGATGCGGACAAAATATAGAGGGCAGGGCATGCGGATTGCCTCAGGTGTGGTTGCTCAGTGTACATGGATAAAACTCTGTTGTTTATTTCAGCAATAGGGCTTTTTTTTATCCAAGACCAAATGGCTTAGATACAAAATCATGGCCTCTTTGTCACTGATATTAAAAGAATTACAATAGACTTGCTGGTTTTGCTGTTAGTTTCACATGACTGACTGCTGACGCTCTTATAGGGCACACTAACTTCTCTTGAAGAATATTTATTATTAATGTCTGTGTTGCAGATTGACCAGAATGTGTTCTGTATAACTGTGCAATGGCAATGTATGTTTTATCTGGCAACATATTGGTGTTCATTGTATGATTTGTAAATATCATGTTTATACACACATTAAAACAAAACCAGAAATCAACTGCTTGCCTGCTGCTTTAGTGTATTATATTTTGGGGAAGTTGACTGAATGGCAAGTATGCTGAGGCAGGACTGATCATTGGTTACTATCGACCAACCAAATGGTTACTACTTTTTAGACCAATCACAGAATGAGGAGACTGCTTGCTCCTCCTCCAGTTTACTTAATGTCCCTTACTGTCAAATTTTGATATATTTTTGTACGGTCATGGGATTTCTACGGAACTAGGTTATATTTTGAGGGTGAAGTTACAACGTTGGTGGATAAGGAGGACATTTCAGGTACGGTATGATGGCATTAACCACGAGCTGACGTCCCCATTCATGTATTTAATTTCTCTTAAGCTAGCCACAGCTAGCGTTACCGGCAGCGAATGCAGTTTCTAATTCTTACTATGGTTTATATTCCACGTCGTTAAGATATATGTTAATACGTAGTTAAAGTCATTTGTTTTATTTAGACATTCTATCACCAACCGGGTATCTTACAATACACAATAGTCTTTACTCACCGTGGCTGATGTGGGTTTGACTCCTGTCAGGGCGTCGCTCCCTCATCAGGACCACTAAAGCCATTGGTAAGGTAATGCAATTGCATCCTTACGGCATTCATACAGGCCACAACAGTGGTACAGATACATCTAGTTGGGTTAATTGCGTAGTTTAGTTGATTGCATTGATTCAACGTCTATATTTAGGCAAGATTTGATTTCCTGTTTATAGCAGCAATTCATTTGTTGTACTATTTCTTATCTCATTCTACCCCTTTCACATTTCGCTGGTCCTGACAAATGTGAAGTGAATTGAGTCCTCTATTAATTGGTACAATGGAGGCACTCATTCCCATCATTAACCGGCTGCAGGAGGCTTTTCTGACAGTAGGAGCCGACATTGTTCAGCTCCCACAGATAGTGGTGATCGGTTCTCAGGTAGGCTATAGTGTGAAAACACTGCCCTTCTAACATGGTCACTGCAAACTTTAAATTTGTCACAATACTTATGTAATTAACCAAACCAACCAACTATACAAACTATTGCATACCTCTTCAGGAACAAACAATTGAAAAGCTTTCTTAATATTTTATGAGTGTTACATACTTATCTGGGCTGGTATTCACAAAGCATTTTATCTTACTGCTGCTTACTGTACTCGTAAATCTCACAAGTTACTAACTCTAAATTCTATTCACAAAGCTTCAAGCTTTTACCAAGGAATTTAATTTAAAGAACTCTTAAGCTAAGATAAAGGGTGATGTTGACCCTGTTGCTATGTATGATGCCATGTTCCATGAACAATGGTTGGCTGATAGGGTATGGGTCTGTCAGTGAGTTTATGGGCTTTACCTGTCAAAAATAGCAGTTGGCTTCATTGGCAGCTACAATCCTATTTTAACAAATCGATTTTAAATTTTCAAACTTGAAATATATAGCCATTTGTTTCCATTATAATGTGATCATTTTGTAGCAAAAATAAGTGAGAACTAGTGGTCAAACACAAAATAAAAACTACACCATTAAAGATTGATATTGTTGTAATGAGTGTGTGATAATCTCTGGTGGTATTTGCAATCTCAGGACAGAGATGGCATAATTCAAATAACAAACAAATGCCACAAGTAGCCGATATTAGCCTTATTATTTTGAAATACACCAGGAACACAATGTTATATTTTGTCATTCAGTGCTAAACCGCTTTGTGGAATACTCTAAGACAAAAATTAAGAGTTAAGAGCTACTTTTAGCCTTAAGATGCTTTGTGAATACCAGCCCAGAACCTTCTTCTGCATTTATCTGGACTATCAGAGCAGTGGGAAGAGCTCGGTTTTGGAGAGTCTGGTTGGAAGGGATTTCTTGCCTCGGGGATCAGGAATAGTAACAAGACGACCCCTGGTGTTGCAGCTGGTTAATGTGGCTCCTCTGCAGGAAAGAAAACAAATAGAAAATGGTACTGTGCTCTGTTTTTCTTTGTGTGTGTGTGACACAATAACTATTTGTGTAAAATGTAATGTAGGATGTGTCGCTGGGTGTTAACTCGTTAAACTACTAATAGATGTATGTAAACACACTTTCTTCTAACACAGTCCGTTTACCTCTTTATTGCTTTTTTTTTCTAGGAAATGTGGTAAAACAAAATGCCAAAAGCAGCTTCCCAGGTCTCTTCTGCATGAGCTTGTGTGTGTGTGTTTAGTTATTTTTAATAACCCCTCTTGCCAATTGTCTTTTTGGTTTATAATGTGCGCCAGTATCTATTTTATAGTTAATGTATGTTCATTAAATATTTTACTTTTAAAAATGTTTTCTTTACTGGTGTTTGAATATATCTTTCTATGTTCTTTTATGATATCACTAAATACTCTTTTTTCACGGTTTGTTCAGGTATCAAAGCTGAAGAATGGGGTACATTCCTTCACTGTAAAAACCAGGTACATTTTAGGGGTGTGTGTGCCCACGCATGTACAATATACTGTAGGCTATACACTCTTTAGAAAATATTCAGACCCTTTCACTTTTTATTGTTTATAGAAAATCATTTTAAATTTGTTGTGATTTCTGCCTATTACTCTACACTCAGAAAATTATAATGGAAACATAAACTTTTTTCTATAAATGTACATTTATTTATAAAGCACATTTAATAACAACCATTGTTGTTCATGCTGTACATAATCATCAAAACAAGAATTTAAAATAAATGAAACTATAATAACAAGAATACATGCATACAAAGTGCCTCTATATGACATTCTGCAGCACCTCAGACCAAAACAAATGCTGCATGGGCCACACACACTTTAACATTCATGCAAGGCCGACTGAAAACCAAAAACAGCTTAGGACTCTCTGCTTAGGACGCATGCTACTATAGCTTTATATAGAAAATAGTGCTGCTATATTAGTGTGTAATTATTGTATACCTTTAAGTATGTCCCTAAGCTCACTTGAATGCCAAAAAAACTAAAATGAGATTTGGTGGTAGGGGATCTCCTAATATAAATACATCATTCCAATGTCTAAGGACAGAAAACTTTATGGAATATGGAGAAGGAACTGGTTACATGATTTAAAGGGCCTGGAAGTGTGATTAAGTAATAATGGAACTAATTCATATAATGCTTCAAAAACAAATAACAGCAACTTACTGTAAAACCAATTCCATATTTGACTGGTAACCAGTGAAGTGAGGCCAAAATAGGGTACGAGATGACCGCACATAATATGGCTGCTGGACTGTTGAAACTGCAAGCATGATAATAGTGACTGACAAATTCCAGTGTACATAGTTAGTCTATTTGAAAAGATACAAGCGCATATAACAATCTTCAGATCATTATAGAGAGGATGTTATTTTGTCAATGGTGCTAAAATGAAAATATTTGTACTTTTCACAATAGAATTGATTTGATTGGTCTTTTATTGCAGAATCAAAGATTATACTAGTCAATTAAATTTCTTGCACTGTAGCGCACATTCATGGATAAATGCCTGACATTCTTGGATACATAATCAATTAAATATGGGGGTGCCATATAATATAGCTTCAGTCTCCGATCATTTAGTTGGAGAATATGTTTGCCATCCATTAATTGAATGCAGT
This sequence comes from Forbesichthys papilliferus, assembly GCA_025399855.1. Classification (NCBI taxonomy): domain Eukaryota; kingdom Metazoa; phylum Chordata; class Actinopteri; order Percopsiformes; family Amblyopsidae; genus Forbesichthys; species Forbesichthys papilliferus. Next base: position 4,182 of record JAODOY010026812.1, on the reverse strand, counting down.
CAGAAATGTACTTTAAGAAGTTAGTATAATCAGGTATATATATAAATTATGCTGTGTATCATCGGCTTAACCGTATTACAGAATGTAATGCAGGATTGAGCCTTGAGCTACTCCACAAGTGAACGATGCCAAAGAGGATGTTGTTGTACTATGACCCCTGATTGGAAATTATCCAAATTGTTATTTTCACTATTTTTACTTCATGAAGAATGCTCACAGAAAATGACTTTCTCCAGTACATAAGACATAGATTATAAATTACTGAATAGCATATTACAGTCAGTTGAGGTTGAATTAAAGGGATGGAGCCACTGCATGTTTAAAACACAGTGGAACACTGTCAATGATATAGTGAGCTATTGATTACAGAAAATAAGCTGTGACCAATTGTATCCATCACGTCTTTCATCAAGACATGACCGAATACTTCATGTGTGAGACTGTAGGGTTGACAGGGCCAAAGGCTCAAAGCAGTTTAGAGAAGAAGGGCATAAGTCTAACTAAAAACCTTTGTAGTCAGGGGGTTCAAAATGTAATAAAGTTGGCCTTGTTGGTAAAGAAATTGTTTTTATTTCGAAACTAATGTCAGGGAGTACAGCAACGCGGTTTACTGCAGTGTGTATTGCACTAAACAAGGTTTTGTTGCTGTGCACATTTTTTGAGAAAATATCAGAAAAATGATATTCTTTAGATGCTTTGAAAGGCATTGGTAGCATGCTAGACAGGCTTCGAATGTCATAGGACACTTGCAGCTTATCTTTTTCCCACTTTCTTGTCGCTTTCCTACACTTGTCTAAGGGCATGAGTGTCATCTTCCAACAACGCTTGAGCTTTGGCTTTGGGTCGCTTTAGTCTGAGGGTGTAAAAAGTATTGAGAATGTCTGTGGCATGGTATTAAACAATGACTAGTTCTTCCCTACCCATACAATAGGTGATACTTTGTAAGGTTGGTCAAATGTACCAGGTGGTTAGGGGATTGAGAAGCTGTAGGCATCAGAAAATTGCCTAGCAGTTGAAGGATTGATGACCTTAAGATAACAATACGACATACAAGGGTTAGGGGATGGGCAAGGGGTTTACAGTATGGTCAGATAGGTATAATCCATCTAAACATTCAATACATACAAATAAATGTAAAACATAATCGTGTGTAGTGCCAGTAACAGACTGATTTACATTAATTGAGTGTTTCTGTAAACTTTGTCCAATAAATTCAATTTCTTACATGTGGACTCCAATCAAGTTCTAAACCCATCTCCAATGACAATTAAAGGCAACAGACTTACCCTTTTGAGTGCTGAATAATTGTGAATGAGAGATCTTATATTTTTAAATTTCAACAAAATCACAAGGATCTCTGGATGTTTTCTCTTTTTAATTATGGGTTGTTTGATAATGATAATTTGATAATGGGCAACTATGGCTATTTTATCCACTTAAAATTAAATCTACAACATAATGAAAAGTGCAAATGTGTTTGAATACATTTTGAAACTAGTGTGTGTGTGTGTATATGTGTGTACTGTACTATACAGTTTTTTATTTATGATTGTTAATTCGTTATTTCTACAATTTGAAGGTCTTTACAGATTTTGTGGAAATCCGTAAGGAAATTGAAGCGGAGACTGAACGTAGTTCAGGAGAAAACAAGGTAGGCAGTGAAATGCATACAAGGCAATGCTGAAATGTTTCAGTTTACATTTATTTCTTATTTTATTAGAATTTGTGATTTCCCCCCATACCCCCCCCCCCCCCCTTCTTTGCTATCCAGGGAATATGCCCTGAGCCAATCTATTTGAAGATTTTCTCCCCTCAAGTCCTAAATCTGACACTCGTCGATTTGCCCGGAATCACTAAGGTAGACACAGTAGCTTGCCTTTCATGTTGGAACCAATTACAGTGTTTGACTACACTGCGTGACTATGACTACTACAGGCTCATTGCGTTGCAGTGCTGTGCAGGTGTCATGTTTGCATTAACCTCAGCTGGCGTTATTGCCTTCTGCACCAGGTTCCTGTGGGGGACCAGCCAGAGGACATCGAGGACCAAGTGCAAGAGATGATCCTGTCATTCATATCCAATCCAAACTCCCTCATCCTTGCTGTGTCCCCTGCCAACTCTGACTTGGCCACCTCCGATGCACTTAAACTGGCCCGTGAGGTCGACACAGATGGTATTTACATTTCATGATGTCTTTTACTGTATATATAATATATAATATAAATATATACATTTATGTCGTGGGGAGGAGCAGGTTAAGGGGGTGTTGTTTGTTTCCATGTGACGTGGGCATGCACAGCCCTTGAGACGGTAATGTGATTAAGGGCTATACATTGACTTGAATATGAATATTTGAAGGCCATAATACAGTATAAAAGACTCTCTTTGTCATTGGTCAAGGAAAAATGGCACTTGGATGACTGCCCTGCTTCTCATAAAGATGAGTAATAGTGTTTGAACAGGTGACCCTGTGGTGTGTCTGTGTTTCAGGCCGCAGGACACTGCTGGTGGTTAGTAAGCTGGACCTGATGGATGCTGGGACCGATGCCTTGGAGGTTCTCCTGGGGCGTGTCATCCCAGTCAGACTCGGGATTATCGGAGTAGTCAACAGGTATGTGAATGCACATAGTCACTGACCTTCACAGAGTTGTCAGCTTCACCACACAGTCTACGTAAGCAAGTAAGCCTTATAAAACAAGCCCCCCCCCGTGAAGTTCTCCCAACATGCAACATGGGTGGTATTGACAAAAAGCAGCAGCAGAAGCACTATCTCTGGGTTGTTCCCAGAGCTGAGATATAACCAGACAGTCACTTCAGAGACTAGATAATGGTGTGCATCAGAGCTGTATGTGGAGTCAGAGCTCTCTCTATCCCGCACATTCTGCCAGATATGCTGCATCTTATCTGTAGCAGGTGCTTGTGCATCCCATTAAAATGTCATGCTATACCTGTGTGAGCTATAGCTCAGGCAAGCCACTTGCCCTTGTGCCGCTGGGGAGGCATTGCGTTACCGCTTTTCTTTTGCTGAATACCCCGGCAGGAGCCAGCATGACATCAACACGCAGAAGAGCCTGGAGGACTCCGTGCGGGACGAGCATTCCTTCCTGCAGCGCCACTACCCATCGCTGGCGTCCCGGTGTGGCTCGCGCCACCTGGCCAAGACTCTGAGTCGGTTGCTCATGCACCACATCCGAGACTGCCTGCCGGAGCTGAAGAGCCGTGTGACGCTGCTGAGCTCCCAGTACCAGGCTCGGCTCAGCGGCTACGGCCGGCCCGTGGAGGACCAGAGCGCCACCCTGCTGCAGATCGTCACCAAGTTTGCCAGTGACTACTGCAACACCATAGAGGGCACCCCCAGGCACATTCAGACCTCAGAACTGTAGGTGGCGTCACAACGCGATTCTCTCGTGTGGCATGTGTCACACGAGACACGTGGCATGTTGTTTCTCTTGTCACCGTCATACGTTACGGCTTTATGTTGTAGACGAGCAGTCGATGAAGCTTCAGTCGTAGTTAATATGCGTGACGGCAAACTGCATTTGGCCTCTGTGTCATTGGGGTAATCCTCGGGTTAATTTAATTGTAAATTAAAGCATATACGTATTGGCGTTTTCTGTCTCGCCAGCTCCATTTCCACAGCTCCCATACCGCTGGGCTATTAATGAATGTAAATATGTGGAGAGCAAATATTGATCCTTATCAAGCGACTGCGTTTGAATTTGAGAAGTGTTAACATTGCGGACATGCAGTGCATCACGGAGATACAGTGCAGTGCTGGTCAGCTGAGTCAGTGTCTCCTCCACAGCTGTGGCGGAGCAAGGATCTGTTATATATTCCATGAGACGTTCGGGCGCACTCTGCAGTCCATCGACCCCCTGGGTGGCTTGACTGAACTTGACATCCTCACAGCCATCCGTAATTCCACAGTAAGCTCTCCCCACTCACACTGTGCGTTAGGTGGGAATCATCCTGAAAGATCTCTTCTATTGATGTTTTAGAGCAGTAGTTTTAATGTCAACTTCCTGAGATGATTTCAAGATATTGCTACACATTTGTTTTTTAGATCTAGTATTTTATGTTTAGATAATAATGGGTTTAAAAGAACTATAATATATGTATATACTGTATGTGACACACACATACACATATATATATGTATGTATGTATGTAGTCACTCATATA
>JAODOY010026801.1:0-23270 GCA_025399855.1 Forbesichthys papilliferus | reverse complement strand
TTTAAAGAAAAAAGAAAAAAAGACCTTTGAAAGAAAAACATGGTTTAATAATTAAATAATTGACAAAAGTAATTATTTGACCTGCTGACTGACTGATTGTTTAACCGATTTACTCGAATCAACAATGAAGGCAAAAAGCAAATGTGCCTTTCAGAAATGACACGGAACACTGAGCAAACCACAGCTCTTCTTCTTCACCTCGAGTAATTATTCTCTACGGACATAATGTGTCAAAAAGAACAGGCTTTGTGCTAGAAACCTGTCGGAGCTTGATAGAACGGTCTCCCACTGACCCTCATAGCCTGCCACAGCCCCGAAGGAGGTCTGGAGATGGTTCTCTTGCATAGGTAACTGTCTGCAGTTAATGAACTGCTCCCCTTCCCTCAGGGACTTCATGTCATGGATGACAAAAGGCTGTAAGGGCAGAGGAAGAATGAGGGTTGGTGGTGGGGGAGCAGATCATGTTGGGAAAAGGAGAACAGGAGGACAGGGGACAGAACGAAAGAAAGAAGGGAGGAAGGAAAGATGAAATGTAAACAAATGAGAGGAATTAAAAGAACATTCACTTTTTCGTCGGTCTTAGAAGGACACGCTACTCACAGAGGAAGTTATACCACATTGCCTGCCAGCTCATGTGTTTTGGCAACGGCTCTTTCATCACTTTTTATAGAGCATACATTTCACATCTCTTGTGTCTGACGAGCAAACCAAATAAAGCTTAACTCTGTGCAGGAGACTTAAAAACACACCTTTTATTTTTTTCCTCTTAGGTTAATGAGGCCTGACTTAGCCCAAGCCATGTTAACTGTTTGGAAATTTGCTGGCAGACAAATGCACTCGAGTGAATACATGAATTACACCATTCATGCATATAAATGCATTTAATATATTTCATGGTTCAAAGGTAGGATGAATAATGGAATGTCCCAAAGAGAAATAGGGAATTCAACTTTGGGAGCTTACCAATAACATTATTTGACAGCAGAGAGAAGAGAGCTATTGTAGTGAGTGTCTAAATCTTATTTCTTAGCCTAAACCTAAATAAAAAAACGAAATAAACCTAATTAAAACATGACTTTACATTACATTGTGTGGAGACTGATAAAGGGCAAATTGTGACATGGGCCTTGAACTCCTCAGTATGTGTTCACTTTGCCAGACGTCTGCCTACCCAACATGCTATGAGAAACTTTATTCATATGATTATATAAAAATAACACAAAAAGTAAGGATGCTGAGAATGTGGGTTAGCCTCGCGAGACCATCCTGATCTCGCGAGCTTCAGTTTAATTTCACCATGAGAATCAGTCTGGAAAGCCTCGGAATCATTTTGAAGGTGTCCGAGTAGTAACTGACCTTTCCAATCAGCATTGTGTTTATAGCTATACGGCCGTGGTTTTCCAATCAGCATTGTGTTTATAGCTATACGGCCGTGGTTTTCCAATCAGCATCGTGTTTATAGCTATACGGCCGTGGTTTTCCAATCAGCGTCGTGTTTATAGCTATACTGCCGTGGTTTTCCAATCAGCGTCGTGTTTATAGCTATACGGGCGTGGTTTAGGTGTGCCGACCATGGTGCCGACAGTGAAAATGACCAGATGATTCATCGGTCATGTATTTTTTTGAAAGTACAGCCATTCACAAACAGTTTCAACAATTGGGACAACAATTACTATGGCACGTCAGGTTATATGTGGGTTGCACCCATGAAAATTTGGCCAAATCTTGATCTGCCAAAAAGCTTTTATTTGCTGTTGAGTTTGGTTTGGTGTTGTTTAATGGATTGGATGATTGAAGTCTGAAGAAACAAGACATATTGGCAATTTAACAAGCGTGTGGAAGACCATACACAGCCACAGTCTGGCACCCCCTCCTCATGCTGGTCACAGGAGCAGCATTGCTTACCCATCAAAGAAAATCATCTTTAATGTGCCTAATATACTTTTTATTTACATATTTCACACGTGCAACTTTAACATATTCTACACACATAAATTACCTTATTAATACATACACAAAAATACAGATTTTGAGAAGGCATAAATGCAAAATGCTAAAAATGTAAACATGAGATATGCAGTTTACAGCTTAAGGTTTGCTGTATCTATGTAGGCCTAAATATCCCAGTTTTCCTTAAACCAAACAGTGGTTGAGCTGGTACCACAACAATGACCAGTCATAACAAGTAGAGTAGATTTAGAGCAGCCTTGGAATATGCTGCTTTGCACAGGAAGCAACAAAATAGATATCTGGTGCTGGTTCAACAAGCTAGTCCAATCAAGTGTTCAGTAACAATGATTTCATATTATAGATTAAACATTCATTCTATTTAGAAACTATTTGATTGTATTACTTCCATTTAATTACTTTGTAAAGCAATCCGCAATGTATAATTTTAAAGAAATATTATAAATATTGGTAATCTGTCCTTGCACATGGTAAAATAAGACATTACCATCTTTAAATAAATATATATTTTTACCTTAGAAAAGATTCAATAAATAAACAAGCTTTACCGCATTGTCACCGGTCTTTCCAGAGAGGATGGCCCTGGCCTTGGCCTTAGTGAGGGGGAAGTATTTGAGGTACGCCTCGTAGAGGTGCCTGGCGAGAGCCCTCAGATCGGCCGCCTCTGGGTGAATGTGGTCCATGTCCGAGGAAAACTCTGCTAACAGCTTCTCTTTCTCTGCTTGGGGCATCCGTCCAAAACGAATGGCTGGGAAAGACACACGCACACACACACACATACACGCACACACACACGCACGCACACAAACACACCAGTCACCTCTACTGTATTTCTCAACATCTCAAAACCGTTCCCAAGACTTCTTATAATATTTCTAAGGGCACAGAAACCAGTTCCACTGGACTGGCTTCGAGAGGTCATCAGTGGGATGTTGACATCGTTTCAATTTTCTATTGCTATATTTCAGTAGTTTCCTTTCCTTCCATTTTTTAATATTGCAAAAAAGCTTAGTTTATAAAAGCCTTTCTTGCTGAATATAAAGCAAAGTTAAAATAGAGAAATATAAGGCTATGGGACTTAAACAGATCCTCAAGCATGGAATACTATTGTCTTTGTGTGTAAACACCAATTTCTTTATTTACAGAGCAGCATCTGTAACTTAAAATACCTATCTGTAACTTTAAGTTGAGGTTTAAGTTTATTTATTGTAGTAAACTGGTGCTTATTGGGGTTGCCACTGTTACATGACCATAATTTGCAGACACAAGCATATACCTATGTAGGCCAACTTAAATCCAACCTCAAGACTTATGAAAGAACAAGACTTGAGACTAGAGCACAGTAAGCCATATTTAAGATGACATTTTTTTAAAACAGAATCACTTTGAAAATATCGGCATTACATACATTTTGCCAAATACAGGGCCCAGCATTAGTATAAAATAGGCCTATGCCACACCTAAATGTTTCTTGATGATTGCTGCGATGAGTCAAATGTAATATGCAAAGGACTGCTGCCAAACCTTGTTGTATAACCCTGTTGTCACATGTTTGAACAGTGATCATTTATGTCACATCAGACCAGCTAATGTCCATTGACTGAATGTCCAGCAGCAGAACCCATGTTGGAGGCCAAATAAATAAATAAATAAATACATTGTTTCAGTGAAGTGAAAGAGATGAGTTAAGATCCAGGATTTAACACGAATTAACCTAAAAATTAAATCTTTATTATCTTTTTAAAATTAGAATTCAGCAATGCCTTCTTCAATCAACCACACGGGATTATGAATGTGCTGCTGTCATGCTGAATCACGAGTAAGTGACAGTTCAGAAGTTGGTTTGTGTTACATACACACCTTCAGCCAATGAAAGCAACCTACATGGTGTTACCACCTATGACTGGGCAACATGCCATGAGAGCTGACAAAGCAGGTTGTAGAACTGAAATCTATGCTCTCTTTGATTATCAGTGATTGATAATAAAACATAGCCCTGACGAAGAATGATTAGAATGAGATACGAGTAGAAAGTTGACGTAACATTATGCAGGGAAGGCCAAGCAAAAAAGCAAAAAAAAAAAAAAAAAAGGGCAGACAAACTAAAGTGACCTTTTATGCCATTGTGAAATGTAGTCCGCACAAATGCCAGCAAACACATTTTCTGCAATTGCGCACACAAGCAAGCACATGTGCAAACACACACACGCACACAAGCAAACACACACATGCGCGCGCGCACACACACACACACACACACACACACACACAGACAGACAGACAGACAGACAGACAGACAGACACATTTCTCATTTTGTTATAGCCCCAAAGTTTTTGGAAAATATTATATGTCAAACAGGCCACAATTTACAGTACTACATGCTAAACTGTACTGCTAAATTTGAAAAGAACTAGATTACATCAATAGATACAGTGATTCTGTATTCATCATTTATTAATTATGCACCGTTAAATCAACATTTGTCAAAGAAAACCCTAAGAAATGCAAAGTAGATTTAAAGAGGTGTCAAGCTATTTCACAAACACTTGCTGATGAAACAGCTGACAAGCTCGCCTACTTCCTCAACCTATGTTTTTGCAGATTTTACCAGCATGTCCCTCAAAAATATAGTTTCACATGGTAAGTACTGTAAATAAGGGTGCTATGGGAAACAACACAATACTTGAGGGTTGCCTGCTGAATACCACAAAGGAAGTAACATCTACACAGTCGCTGTAGTATTAGTTTACTGCAGGCACTGCAGAGGACTGAGAGGCTTCATGAGAGGGCTTTTCTAGGGGCAGCCGTCTCAGAGAGGAAATAGGCTTGTGCAAATCTTTTGCTTGAGTCAACATACAAGGCAGATAATCAGTTCACACTCATGTTCAGTAAATGCATTTACTCCCTAAAGTAACACTGGCCAAAAAAAATCTGCCCTTTTGATCTTTAAATGTTCTGAAGTTCAGAACATTACAATGGCATCCATAATTTGGTATGTTTAGAATCTGAACATACCAATTTATGAATGCTATTGTTGAAAATGTGAATATAACATTAGTAAACTAAAAGATGGCAGTGAAGAGATTATTTTATCAGTTAGAGACGTCAAGAACGTGTTATAGAATTGTTTGTAAAAGCTTTAATGTTGAAAGATTTTAAATACAGTATTGTCACAATCCTAAATGACTGGATACTACTGTATAACAATATTTCAACACCGTAAATGACACATATTGGGGTAAAAAAACACCTCTTTAGCCATACAGTACATTTTAAAAGGAGTGTAAGGCGATATATGATTCTTACCATTGTGTGACATTCCAACCATGAGACATTTCTGGAAGCGACAGTATTGGCATTTGTTGCGGGACTTCTTGTGAATGCGACAGTGGAGACCACAGTGGTCGTAGACTAACTTTAATCTGATGGTACGTCTAAAGAATCCCTGGAAAGACAGGCAGAGGGAGATAATCACTGCATTATCACGGTATCTCACTACGTGAAGCCGCTCGTTCTGCATGCTCGCTGCAGAACACTTTTGGGGTGCCTTCATTTTCACATGATCAATATTAAACAATTCTGCAGCCAAATCTTTAAATATAGTAAAGCAGGCGGGCCGAGGGCTGTTATTTTTAGCTAGCTCATAGATTAGTATTTGTATCTTAAGAAGGTGGAATTTCAAGGGGGTTGAGGCTCCACCTAAATAAAGAATGTTCTGTGTTTTGAAACAATATAAGCATTAGCCTGCTTGGCTGACCCCTTCTCTAGCCTGCTTGGCTAACCCCTTCCATGCATCCCTTGAGGCCCAGCAAGAACAATGAGTGCTGCTGCAATGAGCCATATTATCGCTCAGCCCCGTCCATATACTGTGTTTCCAAACAGAATGGTCAAACCTCACCTCAGGGGACAGATACACAAGCATTCTATATGGACTTGCTGACTAATCAAACATGATACAGGCTACTTAATTATACACGCAAAAGTGAATTGTACCCTTACATGAATTTACTATAGTCTAGGAGGGAATAATAACTACTCTCCATTTATACCAATATCAATTTTGTTCCAGTTAGAGTGTTGTGTGAACATGTGCATCGATTCTGTAGGTATACGACCACAGACAGAAACCCAGACAGACAGACAGACATACATACATACATAATGAATGTATTATCAATCCTTTGAACTTTTTTTTTTTTTTTACATACAATATGTGTATCTAAAAGTACAATGGAAATACTTGCTGGCACTCATGTCATTATTTATATCATACTGGACGGAGGCAGGCTTGCAGTGTGCAGAGAAGTAGAGTGGAAACTTTGATGACTTGTGGTTAAGGTGACAGTCATCATCCAATATGTGGCCCACAGACGTGTGCATGCGTGCGCGTGTGTATGTTCACGCGTGTATAAAATAAATGACTTGTTCCACCAACACATGTCACAACAGTCTTCATCAGTGGGCAGGGAGAGTCTCACAAGCAAGGACAGTGTCAAGTGACAGACAGTGACTGATTTGGGGAATGCGAAAGAGGAACACGCACATTGTGAAACATACCGTCACCTTTTGACCTTTGTGGACTACCAGTGACATACAGTATTTAGCAGAAATGATGGATCATTAACTATTTTCTATCTACATCTATATCACAACATAATATTGAAACGGTCTGCGTCAGGGCTACGCCCCCCTCGTCCGGTATTTGAGTGTTAGGCGTAGCTTTGCTTAAAATTAAGTATTGACACCGCTCCTATCCTTAGAAGAGAGGCTGCACGAGGGAAAGCTTCATTTTTTAAATGCACATCGCACAAAGAATGGTTCACACAGTAACTCACACAAATACTAGGCAGTGGGCAACAATAATAACATATAATAATAATAATAATAATAATAATAATAATAATATGATATAATAAAGTATACACATATGTATACAATAATATGATATAGTATAGAGATAGTAATGCATCTTTTAATAAAAACAATATACACAGTATATACAGTATATACACCAACATACCTTACAGCCCTCACAGGCGTGTACACCGTAGTGGAAGCCCGAGGCTTTGTCTCCGCACACGCGGCACTCGATGTTCAGCGTGGTCGGCGCAGACGGGTCGTCGTGTAGCCTAGAGAAATGGCTGCCGTCCGAGTACTGTGGCGGGGAGGCTGGCTCCAGCTTGATAGCACCTGACAATAATAAGAACACGCTGGTCGGAGATCATCTCTATGCGCTGATAACGGCACTGCCGTTGAGCGGGCTACGTGTTACACGTACGGCGTGCACATGTTACAAAAGAAGGAGTGAGCCGTGGCGTTTTATAAAAAGTGCGCTCGTATGTTTTGCCTTCGGAGTTGTTTGTTTTTGACAGTGTGTCGTTCCCTCACGTCTCCCAATATGAGAAAGTTACATGAATATTCTAAAGTGTCTTTCTATAATAAGGTATGGCTATATTGATCTACTGAAGGTGGGAATGTGTGTGTGTGTGTGTGTGTGTGGGGGGGGGGGGCTCATAATCTATTATCTTAATCTGCATGTGTTGGAAGGTGGAAGGTAAACCACAGCGAACTCAGACAAACAAAATGTGTAAAGGTTTTCCAACAACGTTCCTACAACCTTTAATGTATATGCTTCACTGGGCTTTCCCTTCAGGTGAACAAAGACCGTGTATATTTAGAGAAGACATACCAGTTGCACACATAAGATCCTTATCTTATCGCGCAGCACTGCATAACTCAAAAAGTACACAGAAGAGAGCCACACATTTCCAATGAGGTTTCGACTCCTCTGATTAGGACAAAACCAGACAATGTAAGTAGTGCACGCATACTCAATAAGAGAGTTTCAAACCAACACCGAAACGGAATTGACGGATTTCATGTGTACAATTCTGCTCAAGTTCAACACTGTCTACATGTTTAAAAAAACAAAAAAACAACTTAGTGCTCTGTCACAACACTGCATTCCACTGTGCAACGCGCCGAGACTCACTGTGCGCTTCCAGTTCCATCATCCGGTAACTATGCATGCCGCTGTAGTCCAGGTTGGTCAGGTGGTCTTCGCAGCGCGGCGGAGGGCCGAGGCCGTATCCGGCGGCGATGGAGGAGGCCATGAACGGAGGAGAGGAGGGGGAGATGGTGGCGTAGTCTAAGGTGGAGTAAGGCTTCATGTCCAGGGACTGGGAGCTGTCGTCCAGCTCTGACAGGTCCACGGCGCTCAGGCTGTAGGAGACGGGCCACGCCAGCAGATGCTGGGTGTCCACCATGTCTGCTGGGACCAGGAGACAGACAGTGTCTGGGCTTAGGCTGGGCCAATGGCGTTTACACATGCATGTGACCTTGCTACCAATTACCACCAGTGAAGAAAGTGTGACAGAGGGGGAAGGAGAGAGAGAGAGAGAGAGAGAGAGAGAGAGAGAGAGAGAGAGAGAGAGACTGACATGGGGGTAGGCTGTAACCATGACAGTCTAGGGAGTGAGACTAAAAAACGACTGACAAGGAAAAAGGCAAAAGGAGAGCGATACACCAGCAGAGTGAGAGAGAAAGGAGGAAAGATAAAAGTAACCAGTGGTGATGTAAACATGAAAATATACACAATATATCCCATATCTCCCTCCACACACACACACACACACATGCACACACACATGCACACACATGCACACACGCACACACACACATGCACCTAAACAATCTAGTATCACCCAAATGTGCGGTGGAATTCACAAAACAACCCACACACCCAGCACATGCAAACAGTGTGCTGGGTCTCCGTGGCCTGCTCAGGCCAGACTGCCCCCCCCCCCCCCCCCCCCCCCCTTCCCCCCTGGGTGTTATCCAGTAAACAGGGAGGGAGCTATCACTGGGGAGGACAGGATGAACTCCGGCACTGACGCAAGTCTGCTCTGCTCAAAACACTCTACTCCTCTGTGGCTGTTTGAGTGGCTCGTGATGCCATTGCCCAATCACAGGACACGGACAGGAGCATGGTCTCAGCGGCAGGCATGCTAGTGTGTTTTGGCGTGCTCGATGTTTAGTAGGACCTGTTATTAAGTCGTCGTTGTCTGCGCACGTACAGCCTGTAGTCTCACTCTTTTACTCACACAAATATCAATTGGCACCTTTCAAAAAATAACAATAAATATAAATATATATTAATAAAATATAAATATACATTTAAATAAATACAGTATATATAGCCATGGAAAACATTTAGAGACCACAGCACATTTTTTAAAAAGTTTTATAGTAAAATATACTGTAATGGTGAAATTAATAACTTAGAACTAGAAATATTCTATAAATAAAAATCTAAAAAGTCACATACTACAAAAAATATAAACATATAAATTGTAAAAATCAGAGAAACTGCTGCAGTGGTCTCTTAATTTTTTTCAGTGGCTGCATACAATGGCTTGCAAAAATATGTATACCCCTTGAACTTTTCCACATTTTGCCACGTTACAACCACAAACGTAAATGTATTTTATTGGGATTTTATGTGATAGCATTTATGCGGAGCATAATTGTGAAGTAGAAGGGACATTAAACATGTTTTTCAAACATTTTTACAAATAAAAAACTGAAAAGTGTGGCATGCAAAAGTATTCAGCTCGCTTTACTCTGACACCCCTAAATAAAATCAGTTGCAGCCAACTGCCTTCAGAAGTCATCTAATTAGTAAATAGAGTCCACCTGTGTGTATAGAATATATAGAAAAAACACATCTGTTCTGTTAAGGCCTCACAGGTTTGTTACAGAACATTAGTGAACTAACAGCATTATAAAGCCCAACAAACACACCAGACAGGTCAGGGATGAAGTTGTAGAGAAGTTTAAAGCAGGGTTAGGTTATAAAAAAAGTATCCCAAGCTTTGAACATCTTACGGAGCACTGTTCAATCCATAATCCAAAAATAGGAAGAGTATGGCACAACTGCAAACCTACCAAGGCATGGCCATCCACCTAAACTGACAGGTCAGGCGTAGGAGAGCATTTATCAGAGAAACAGCCAAGAGGCCTATGGTAACTCTGACAGAGCTGCAGAGATCCACAGCTCAGGTGGGAGAATCTGTTCACAGGACAACTATTAGTCGTGCATTCCACAAATCGGGCCTATATGGAAGAGTGTCGAGAAGAAAGTCATTGTTAAATAAGCAAAATTTTCCACTTGTGGAACAATAAAGTGACTCCTTTCTTCAGCAGGGACAGGGAGGATGGTCAGATTTGATGAGAAGATGGACGGAGCCAAATAAAGGGAAATCTTATAAGAAAACCTGTTCTGTCTGCAAAAGACTTCTCGCAGGACAACGACCCTAAATATACAGCCAGAGCTACAAAGGAATGGTCTAGATCAAAGCATAATCATGTGATGAAATGGCTCAGTCAAACCTCAGTCCAGACCTAAATCCAATTGAAAATCTCTGGCACGACATGAAAATTGCTGTTCAGATAGTCTCCATCCAGTGTGCCTGAGCTAGAGCTATTTTGCAAAGAAGAATGGGCAAAAATGTCCAAAAGTCTGGTAGCTGTAATTGCAGCGAAATGTTCTTCTACAAAATATTGACTTAGGGGGGGATGAATACTTTTGCATGCCACACTTTCACATTACTTTAGTTTTGCAGTGGTTTGTCCTCGGTTTTCATGTTTAAAATATTGCCCTGCACTTGTTTAGACTGACTGAATACGAAGGGCTGGCTGGATACCATTCACATTTGAACCGGTATCCATCCGTTTTTATACTTTACTCTCTGTAATAACACAAAAAAGGTACAAACATATCTCTGGTCGTGTTGCTTTCTTTCTCCTTTAAATGTCCTGGTTCTGGTTGTGTTTACTCATCTCTCTACTTTAGTGCTCTGGTTCATGTCCTCGTTCGAGTGGCAATAAAATATTTGTTTTCCTACTCCTTCTGTCTTTTTGCCCACAGCTATATAACCCTTTCAAGATTGCTATCTGTCTCTCTTACTGTAGGCTAACTGATTCATCTACCTTACGTATTCTGCACTGTTTGGCTGGAAAATATAATTGTATATCAGTTTTCTTTTCTTTCATTTTTAACATGACCAAACCTGATTGGCTATTTGACTGGAGTGGGACTGTACCAACAACTTTAGGACCATTAACCACTTGGTAACATGATGGACATACAGTATGTAGGTGTAATAACCAGCATGAATAGGTTTTAGCCCGTTTGCAAGGTAATGAGCCCTAGTAAAGTATGCAGGATATTGGTTTTGCGGCAATTACTAATATTGAGAGGATGTGAAAGGACCCCATATCCTCCTCATCTTTATTCTCCTCGTGTTTCTGCGTGAGGATGAGGAGAAATTACACCATATCAAAGTGTAAACACTTACACATCGCCTCAATGCATGCCAAGGTTAATGTCTCAAGATACAAAGGCACAGCATATTTTACAAAACTAAAACCCCATTTAGGTTGAAAGTGGTGGGTGGGAGACTGATTGATGTGGAAACAGGCTACTTGGTGTGAATGAGATAGTACGACATTTGTTTCTGCATTCTACGAGGTGCAGTGTGTAGACCAGGATATATTTTAAATCAACCGTTTCACTGTAGTTCAGTTGCTTCTAATTCTGCAGTGCATGTAGTACAGTTTCGAACTCTGAGGGAGAGGAGTGTTTTGAAAGGCATCCTAAATAAAATGTATTGTTATTATTATTATTATTATTACTACCTCAAATAAATCTAAGTACTCTTAAAATAATGTGATTTTTTGCCAAAGGTAAAAATGTACATTTGATCTAATACACATACAGCAGGACCTAAGTCTAAGGTCAATTAACAACCCAAGTATAAAAATGTCCTCAATTGGTGCCAAAAGAATTGGCAAACATCCTCTTCTCTAAATGAGTTATTGTTAGCCTTACAGGTGTACAAGTCAACAACATTCATCAGGGAATCCACTTAAAATTCACAGAAATTACTGCATTGTTTCACAGAGGGTTATAAAGAGTGAGAGCAAGAGAGAGAAAGCACAAGGAAACGGAAGCCGAATCCTCTTTTTAGAATATACTCGGAAGGTGCTCTGTGGCACATGCTCACTATTAATATCCAAAGACAAAATGTTATTTTAACATAACTGGGCCAATAGCCACTGTGTTCCTCAGCCCTGACTGGGGAACCTTCAATGGATGAAGGAAGTCTGTTGGAGAGCTTCGAACATACACACACACACAGAGAGAGAGAGAGAGAGAGAGAGAGAGAGAGAGAGAGAGAGAGAGAGAGCGAGAGCGAGAGAGAGACCCTTTCAACCACTCAGTAACACCTTGGCCACTTCCTTGTAAAATGAGAAATACATCTCAAAACCACCACATAGGCACAGAGCTGCTAAGTTCTAACACTATTGCACTGCCAATCATCTGAAAACTGAATGGTGCTGATAGAAAAAGATGTATAGTGCTGCTTGACCTGGAGCATTTGATCATGGGGAACAAAGTGTCCCAAAAGGCCAAACCGTCAATCTTCATAAGAAACATTTACAGAAGTGAGCCTACACACTTTATAAACCACGTTAGCATGTTGGCAACCAACATGGCTGCTGACAACAAAAAATAAACATCAAATGGGGTGTTGTCTGATATTTATATATTCTATTACTTTTGTATTCTTTTACATTGTAGTTATTTTCTTTGTTTATACTACTACTACTCCTAATATTATTTTATTAAAATTACTACTAAAATTACAATAATCATTCTATTATCTTACTAGTATTTTACATTGTAGTTATTTTCAATATATTTTTATAATAATAATAATAATAATAATAATAATTAAAAGTTTTATTTGAATTTTAATACAAATATAATATAGATACTACTTTTAGCTGTGTACAGCCAGGGTATACTAATCACATTAAATTGATAACTGGGGGGGACACATTGTGTAAAATCGGTTTATTTACCCATTTTCATTCAAACTTATTAGACCAATGTTTGCATTGCACATTGCGTGCATTGAATTTTTCACGGAAAACACTGAACAGACATGTAGACGCTATAAGCCCATGTGAAAATAAAATGCATATTAGGCATTCTTATTGTGTCACAGAAGACACTGCTGTACATTATCTGTCATCTGTACTGTAATATTTTTTACCATGCTCGCATAAAAAATATTGCCAGTGTTTCAAGGATATTAGTAATTTCTTTAAAACACTGATAATTAGTGTATCCTTTCTTTTGTATATTTATTCCTTGCCATGTATATTTTACTTGTGCTCAATACAAATACATATATAAATAATAATAATGTATCAAATGTACAGTAACAAGCCATTGGAAAATAGAAACGATATCTTGCAATAAGAAAATTGCGATACTCATGCAATATTGTTTTGTTTTGTACAGCCCAGCTCTTGCCAAATATTTGACACACTCAATGATAACGGTGATTAATGAATGTTTCACTGGTGACTTAAAGTACAAGACAAGTTGACTCAGTTAAAGATGACATGATGATTAATATGGTTAATGCACTTTGCATTTACAAAAGAAATGGGTATTCTATGTGTTTGCAATGTTGTGTGCATGCTTGTGTGTGTGATGCTGGCATCCACTCCCTTACTGGTAGTCAGCTTTCTGTTTACATGTCAAGTCTTGTCTTGCATTGAAGTGTACAGTGTAGGAGTGAGTTCTATTACTTCTTGTTGCAGGCATAACGGCAAACTGCTAGGCAGGTCTGACAGGCTAGAGCAGACTGTGTGAAAATCAGAGATATGCACGTGCACGTGAACGGCTGTGATAATACATCTGTCAGATGAATATCTGAAAACGGAATTCTGATTTTCCTGAAAACATTTGACAAAAGATGGAACTGTCATGCAACCATTTATAAAATGAAACTCATGTTGATGATTTGGAAGAAAACAATCCATCATTTTGTAGTGATTGGTATTTTCACCATGCTTCAATGTGTCTACAAACCTGTCTGCCATCTCTACTGGTATTCTCAAGTTACTCAGTTTGTTAGCATACAATTATTCTAGTGTTTACTATAAGATATACGTATGTTTTGAATTACCAACTGAAATATACTTCAAATACTTAAATAATGTACACAAATCATTAAATCCCCTATTAACAAAAGTAGGTACTTTGGAATACTTACCACCAGTAGAGACAGTTATCAGATTTGTAATCAAGGTTCAAGTATGTTGTTTAGGTACAATGGAAGTAAATTACTTTAAAGGCACCTAATTGGGTTAAGTGTAAGTATAAGGGAGTTGACAGCAAAGGTTTCACTGCTTTTTGAGATGAAATTACTAGTTATTACTGTTATCACAGTAATCTAAATAAAATATATCTAAAATTACAAAAACCAGTTGTAATACACAAAAATAATGTCCACAATATGAATGTTTTTTGGCTATTGAAAAAGAAGAAAAATTAGATCATCAGTGCAAAGTTAAAATTCGTCCTCGGGGACACGATGCAAAAACAAATGCAAATGTTTTAAATAATATTTCTTCACTCTAAACTATTCAGTGAAGGTTTCACTAGAAAAAATGCTGTAGGCTTTATGCAGTTATATTCTCACTAATGGAGTCATTATCATCTTGTCCCATTTTGACTTAATGAAACATACACAATCCAGAAATGTAAAAATAATTTAACTGCCCTCTGGCAGTCAGATGGGCCAGTCATACATGGCCCTTACAAGTAAGCAAAATGGCATATGACACCAACAGAAGCCGGTAATAAGCATGTTGAAACAAAACCAGACCCTGACTAACTAATGAAATTACTGCATTCAGGGTCATAAACACTCTAATCTGCTCTCTAGAAAACTGTGCTGCCTTTCTAAGGGTGAAAGTTGTACTGCTATAGTCAAACCAGAAAGGGGATATTAGACAACATTGTGACCTTCACAATTTACTGGCATACAAAGTCTATAATTCAAGACACAAGACCTACTCATATCAGAATGGATCAGTCGTGTACTGTAGCTTTGATCAGTTTCCAATACGTATAGGTATCGGCTATATGTTCCACTTGAAAATGCAACATTTCCGCTATAAATTTATGTGGTCTTGATGCAACATTTCCTTTCTTTGATCACCAGGTTTGTGTGTGTGCGTGTATGTGTAAGTGTGTGTGTGGTTGTGTGCATGTTTACATGCATAATGTGGAGGGGAGACGAGATACAGATATATAAAGAAAGAGAGAGAGATCAATGTCTTCTTGACCTCACTATGTTTAGAAGTACTGTATACAGTGTGGCTGAACATTACTTACTGAAAGACAGATGGTGGGCGTCTGCTCTCCTGAACTCCATAAGAGTATATGTCTGTGAAAGAATGCCCCTTGTTCGGTACTGCCTGATTTAGTGAGATGCTACTGAAACGTCACCCGTTTGATTTAACTCATTTTCACTCACTTGACCTGAAACTGAATAATGTGCCTAAACTGCCAAGAACTACATAAAAACCATCTAATCTGAGTGACAGTAAACCACGTACAATGCACCTAAAATGACTGAAAGAGACAACCAAGAGTCTGCAGTGCCTTGTCATCAGAATCGAGAGTCTGCGTATCTCATAACCCACACACTTGGCTGGTAGAGGATTTACTCATGGGCAAGACACACACACACACACACACACACACACACATGTCTGACAGGCACAGCACTGAGTAAAATTAACCGGATCACCTACTCCTGATTCACATTGTGATTTATCTGTTAATTTCTATACTGAGATAGTGGAGCACTGATTTGAAAGGTGTTCCTTTCTTTCTAGTTAACCTGCTACTACCTACTGCATATTTAACAAAGAATGCCCATATTGATACATTCAACTCCTTTCATAATAACCATCAAAATCCAACTTGGCCAAAGCCAAGTCCGATCTAACATGTCACTTAAAATATTCAAAGAACCATTAAGAAAGAAACAACCGACAGAAGGCAACACTTGCATTGTATATATAAACATAATATAAGTAGGTACAGTAAAGCATTTACTGTACCTACTTATATTATGTTCTGTCGGTTGTTTCTTTTTTTAATCTTGTTCGGTTACTACCTAAATACAAAAAAAAGCTACACCACAGGATGTCCACCTGATTGTACACACCCTTCTTGAAAAGTGTTAGCCTTGAGACTAAAGGTGTGTGAACATCCGCAGGCATAGCGCAAGATCTCAGTTCACACACACAGGCCTGAGTTTCAGTAGCAGCAGACACTTTATAGTTAGTTGGGCTGAACATCACTCGTTCTCCACAAACAAAACAGGAAATATTGTGAGAAAGATATTTTCTCCTCATAACAACACCAGATCACAGGTCTACTGCAGGGCACACCGTGTATGTCTCATATATTGGACGGACACTTTTGCACAATACAAGCATGTACTTTTTGAAAAACGCTTCATATTGTCTTCCAATTTATTTTTGTTTTTTTCTTTATAAACAAGAAGACTGGAAATGCAGCAGGTGATCTCATATTTTGCCTAAAGTAATGTAAAAATGGCAAATTCAGAAAATAAAACATCATACATCACTCTAAAATATACATCCAGTAAAAAAATGCTCTAAAAAGCAAAACCATGTTTTAAAAACAATATGAAAATAATAGAGCAGATGCTATGTACGCAGGTGTCAATAGGCAACAATGCTATTTGCGCCTGTGGTGTGAATAGCCAATGTGGCTATAGCACCTGGGTTGGAATCGCCCATGTGTCTATTTACACTCAGGTGAGAATTATCACACAGCAGCTATATTTGTCTATTTACACCCAAATAATTAGCACACTGTGTTGCTTTGATGGTTGCACATCACTTCATGATGTAAGCTAACCCTAACCCTAAACTATCCCTTGTATGTATCACTAATATAAACCTGAGGGTAAACATAACTGTAAGCTTAAACATTACATTGATGGAAAGGGTATTGCTACAGTATTGAGATTTTTTTTAAATGTAGCCTAAATTAGCCACATGGTTTGTTACACACACATCTGGTAAGTCGCCAGTGCAACGGTTTAGAAAAGGACAAGCACTTTTAATAAATACGTGGCAGGCGATTGGATGATTTGAAGGTGATTGTATCTCACCATCTGTTCACACCTAAACCTGCACGTAAGGTACCAGTAAGCTACCAGTATGCCGCAATATGTCTGCGGTTTGGGCTGAAGCGCAACTATTTCAAGCTGGTCATTGATATCACAGGGTGGGTGATGTCTACCAAATTGGCATTGGACGATGTGTACAGTAAAACACCGTGGTAGATGACACCATCGGTGCATTTTTTAAAACTTTACTTAAAACTTTGCCTAAAAATGTATATTTAGCCTAAACAAAAAATAAATCACTGTATATCAAATGAATGTTGTAATTAATAAATAACTATAGGCCTACAGTTTATATTTTATTTATGTCCATCTTCCCCAACTCACATGGTCTTTCATGACTTTTTATCTTTAATTATGCCGCCTGCAAACATAATCGATAAAAAAGGGACCACTTTGCCTATCTGGCAGTAGCGTACTTTATAGCCTATACCCAATGAAAGAGGTCAGCCACTTGAGGTGTGCAGGATTTGTGCTCATATACTGTAGTTTGCACAAAAGATGGACAGATGAAGATGGTGCCTGAGAACATGGGGAATTGCCCTTACGCACCCTAGCAGCTAGCAAACAAACAACCATATCACGGTAGGTAGGGTACAGCAAAGTGAGTGAGTGAGCACGAGCCAGTAAACTATGTAGTCGTTTTGTATTTGCATTACTTATTATTATGTTAGCATAATACTGTACATTGACTGCATTGCCAGATAGGCCGATAAAGATATGTGATAGATGTACATTACGCAAGTTATTGACGGCCAGGGCATGTTGTATGTGTCTGAGACTGTGCATGCGTGTGGGTTTGAGTGGTCACAGGCATTTTGGTGAGCTTTTAAAGGAAAGCGTATCGCGTGTTTCAGTAGATATATATAACATTGTCTGAACGCTGCTTTGCACTTTTTGACCACTTATTTTTTAATTTAATTTAATTTTTTTTATGACGATGCCTGCTCAACATCGTGATGTCTAGGTTCTCCTTGGGTCGCGAGACACAGAGGAGATGATAATAATGATGATAATCATGAGACGATTTTCAGAAATTAAATGACATTTTAACATTTTAACATTTTTTAAATGTATAGTTTAGCCATAATTGTTAGTAGTAGTACAGTTTATACATTACCTTAATGTATTCTGCTATCTGCCTAACCCTAACCCTAGTCTGTATAAATATACTATCAAATAATATTATGGCTGTTATTCTACCACCTGTGGGTCTATCGGACCAACCCTAACAGCAAAGTCAAATTGAAGCTCGTGAAATCAGGAGAGTATAGGCTATTAGCCCCAGGTCCTGGGAAATAAATGAATCCACTGGAAGCGGGGGGGTTCATCACAAGTACAGTAGACCTAACTGACAATTTTGAAACGTTTCTAAAAAAAAAAAATATTTTGAATCAGCAACCTTGGCATCTGAAGATGAACACTTTGCTTAACCAATTGAGATAATCAGCACACAATAACATTCCAGCTGAATTCTCAAGTGAACATGTTTACATAATTTTTGGGTGTAAATAGCTGCCATGTGGCTATTCACACCCAGGTGCAAATAGTCACTGCAAAGTTGCTTTGACACATACAGTATAGTTTAGTGGTGGTTGAGCTTCAATGAGAAAATTTATGATTTTAGAAAAATGGACTAGTAGATAGTAATAGTCACTGAATGCATTTTGTGCCAAAGCAATTAGCATGATAAATGTTTTGCGATACCTTAAAGTAGCACTATGTGCAGTACTGTACTGGATATACACACAAATAAATGAATAACTATACTGTATAACTATCACACACACACACACACACACACACACACACACACACACACACACACACAGAGACACACATACAGTATAAATTGTGAGATATGAGCCAGTAGATGTCAGTGTACAGAGCATATAGAGCAGCTCTTTCCGTACACAAAGAAGTGGGACGGTAAGTTTACTGAGCAGAAAGCCACACACACCCACCCACACCCAGGTCAGTGCACTCACCTACCACAGGCTAGTGGCTCACTCAGCCGCCACATATTGTGCAGTGGGAGAGAGCGAGAGCGAGAGAGAGAGGGAGAGAGAGAGAGCGAGCGAGAGAGAGTGAGAGAGAGAGAGAGCGAGAGAGTGAGAGAGAGAGAGAGAGAATAGAAGAAGTATACACACCCCTGTTTAAATGCCAGGTTTTTGTGATGTGAAAGAAAGAAAGAAAGAAAATTAGACAAGGATAAATCAAGTTAGAACTTTTTCCACCTTTAATTTGACCAATAATGTGAACAACTCAATTGAAAAACAATGGGGAAAAAAGAAAATGAAAAACCTTACAATAACCTGGTTCTACAAGTGTGCACACCCTCTTATAATTGGGGATGTGGCTGTGTTCAGAATTAACCAATCACATTCAAACTCATGTTAAATAGAAGTCAATACACACCTACCATCATATAAAGTGACTCTGATTAATCACAAATAAAGTCCAGCTGTTCTAGTAGGATTTTCCTGACATGTTCTTAGTTGCATCTCAGAGCAAAAGACATGGTGCGCAGAGAGCTTCCAAAGCATCAGAGGGATCTCATTGTTGAAAGATATCAGTCAGGAGAAGGGTACAAAAAAATGTCCAAAGCATTAGATATACAATGGAACATCATCAAGTGGAGAAAATATGGCACAAAAGAGACATTACCAAGAACTAGACGTCCCTCCAAAATTAATGAAAAGACAAGAAGAAAACTGGTCAGGGAGGTTTCCAAGAGGCCTACAGCAACATTAAAGGAACTGCAGGAATTTCTGGAAAGTACTGACTGTGTGCTACATGTGACAACAATGTCCTGTATTCTTCTCAAATGGGCTATGGGGTAGGGTGGCAAGACGGAAGCCTTTTCTTACAAAGAAAAACATCCAAGCCCAGCTAAAGTTTGCAAAAACAAACATTAAGTCCCCCAAAAGATTGTGGGGAAAATGTGTTATGGTCTGATGAAACCAAGGCTGAACTTTTTGGCCATAATTCCAAAAGGTATATTTGGCGAAAAAACAACACTGCACATCACACAATGGAACACCATACCCACAGTGAAGCATGGTGGTGGCAGCATCATGCTTTGGGGCTGTTTTTCTTCAGCTGGAACCGGGGCCTTGGTCAGAGTGGAGGGAATTATGAACAGGTCCAAATACCAGGCAATTTTGGCACAAAACCTTCAGGCGTCCGTTAGAAAGCTGAAGATGAAGAGGAAGTTTACGTTTCAGCACGACAACGACCCAAAGCACACATCCAAATCCACAAAAGCATGGCTTCACCAGCAGAAGATTAACGTTTTGGAATGGCCCAGCAAGAGCCTAGACCTGAATCCAATTGAACATCTGTGGGGTGAGCTGAAGAGGGCTGTGCACAGGCAAGGTCCTCGCAATCTGATTTGGAGTAGAGTGTGCAAATATTGCCACATTAAGATGTGCCATGCTAATAGACTCTTATCCAAAAAGTGCTGTAATAAAATCAAAAGGTGCTTCAACAAAGTATTCGTTTAAGGGTGTGCACACGTATGCAACCAGGTTATTGTAAGGTTTTTATTTTTCATTTTACCCCCTCGAAGATTTCAGTTTGTTTTTCAATTACATTTTTCACATTATAGGTCACATTAAGGTGGCAAAAGTTCTGACATGATTTATCTTTGTCTCATTCTTTTACATCAAAGAAACCTGGCATTTTAGCATTTGGCAGGGGTGTGTCTTTTTATATCCACTGTGTATGGAAGGGTGATGAGGAGATGAAAGTGTCTAAGCATGGTCATGCCTTTCCTCAGGAAATGATGACCAACAGAAAGGGAACTACACACACACACACACACACACACACACACACATCTCTCTCTGACAGACAGCCTGAGCTCAGCAGAAGGACAAACGACTAAGAATCATGTGCTCTGTGCGTCATCAACTTGCTTGCTTGTGTACATGTTTCCATATGCACACATACTGTAGGAGCATTAAGAGCTGGGCTGGCATATGTATTCTTGAGTCAACGCGTGTATAAATACATACTGTGTGTGTGTGTGTGCGCGCGACGCGGGCGTGGTATGCTAGACATCAGATGCAGATGACTTCCTGTTGCTTCACAGTGGCAGGCATCTTTGTCATGCCTCTGGTTGCACTTCTCCACCCACAGTCACTCCATCCGCTGATGTGACAATGATGTAGTCATGTCTGGGCCCGCATGCAATAGCACTTTAAACCTATAGCCACTGAAAGGACATCATATGTTGTTACTGGAAAATATCGAATGAGATGTCACTGTATACAGCAGGCTACATTCCAGAACTGTACGGCTGACTGTACATACAGTAAGTAAGGGTCCTCGAACCAAGTCATTAAGTACTGTTGCACAGTTGGGCAAGAAGAATTGTAATAAGCTACTAGTTACTTATTACAAAAAGGAATAATTTTACTTTACTCATTACTGGGTATTAAAAGTAATCAGTTACATTATTAGTTACATTACTATATTTTACTTTCACAATCACTACCCTGTTTTCCCCCTTTCTAAAAAATGACCTCTCAAACCAGATTATTGGACAGGTTGATTCAATTAGTTTGCAAGGACCAGAAATCTTGTTCTTAAGTAATGTAACATTACTTAGTAATTGTACTGTAATAATTATATAATATATAATAATAATTAGTAGTTTTGTAAAAAGTAGTTAATTACACTATTATTTACTGAAAAAAGTCATATTAAAATAACTAGTTACTTACTAGAAACTAGTAAGTTAGTAACTAGTTACTGCCCAACACTGCTGTTGCGTTTACAATTTTGTTTTATCTTGGGAAAACAAAATTACACACAGAAACATAGACACTAAATATAGATAGGTGTAAAGATGGATAACAAATGCACACACACACACACACGCACACACACCAATCAACCAATCACATTATATTATTATTGGCAAGCTACAACTATTCATGCTCAGCTGAAATGTATTATTCTAAAATATGTAAATGAATAAATAAAATAAATAAAAGTAAAAAAGGTTTCGCACAAAAATCACAAGACACGGTATCTTATGATATTTTACAATATGTCTTTGGCTACAAAATAACTATAATGATTGTTTGACAGAATTCAATCAGCTATTTAAACTGGTGAAAGGAAAACTATATGCAAACTGCCTAATCACCTTGTTTTTTTAAATAATATCTGAAAATATTGCTTGTGTTGAGCACTTGTATACACATGAATGCAACACACCCCTTCCAATAACAACACTCATCACAGCACTAATGCACTTACATACACCATCAAACGCACACACAATGGCCTTGTCGTACATTGTTGTGTAATGTATAGTATTATTGGGATGTAATTCTGGCCTTGTAACACATATCACAGGATGATAAGGTGTTTCTGTTCTCTACCGTTGGGAATAATTATTTGCATACAACATATGAGTATGTAAACATATAGCCCAGTGCGTTAGCAATCACACACACACACACACATACACACACACACAGAGGTTTGCATAAAAAAAAAGTATGTAAACATATAGCCCAGCGCGTTAGCAATCACACACACACACACACACACACACACACACACAGACACAGGTTTGTATAAAAAAAAGTATGTAAACATATAGGGCACGTTCGTTTATTGTTAGCACACCATTACAATAGCTACACACACACACACACACACACAAAAGCACACACACAAAAGCACACACATACTTACAGTGTAAGTGTAATCCTTATGCTAGCGATGTATTGTGCGGGTCTCTGAGAACTCGAGGTTTGCACAATAACTTAAGGACGTGCTGAACTCTCCCCTAATTCCTTTAAATAGTTATGAGTTAATGGTTGATGAGTCCCCCGGGTCTGCAGCGCTTCCTCGCTGTAGGAGTGGTACGTACTGTCAAGTCACACACGCACACGCACACAGTGGTGTGCGTAAAGAGAGGCACATGTATGACTAACATAAACACAGGGAAGCATCTATCAGGAGATCACTCCTTCCCTTGACGACAGCAGCACATGGAAGAGAGCTGAGGAAACCACGAGGACAAAGATGATTTACAGCACACACACACACACACACACACACACACAAGAGAGCACGCATACAAGAGAGCACGCACGCACACACACACACACACACACACACACAAGAGAGCACGCATACAAGAGAGCACGCACGCACACACACACACACACAAGAGAGCACGC
>JAODOY010026791.1:11180-23273 GCA_025399855.1 Forbesichthys papilliferus | reverse complement strand
TATTTATATATATTATAGGATAACTAGCACAATTAACTCAATCAGTTGAGATTTACATTATTTATTACAACTGTCAACTTCAATTACATGTTTTTTTTTGCCACCAGCCTTGAAGATGAAAAAAGTGCTGTGGCATTTCAAACTCTGGAACCCCCATTTGGGACTGAGGACAATCAATCTGTGGAGCAGAGTGTTAACAATAATGGCAAAGAGGTTATTTGCAAAATTGCAGTGCAGCACTTTTTCATATACCATGTAACCGTGGCTCTGGCATGATTTAGTTATTTTAGAAAAATGCAGTTGTTTACCCTTTCCCCTCAATTACCATATAATCTGTCATATGTTAATCATCAGGACACCATTCCAAATTTCCAGATGGAGCAACCATCATCTTTGAACCACCTTGAAACAAGATACAGGAAGATGTAAGTGTTTTTGGTCACTAGATGGCGCTGTTGTTTCGTGATAAGATGTTTGGTGGCCATACTCCGGTCATATTAAAACACTACTGTAATCACAACTCTAATTCATGTTCATGTAATTCATCTGTTTATGACGTACAATATAACTATCTAGAGAGACCGCTTGTCCTGTTATCATCTTATAGCCATGCTGAATATTTTGGTTTTATGTTTGAAATTATTAAGAATAAATTGGTATTGGTAATATTTTAGTGGTACTATTGATAAATATTAATAAAAATAAATTAATTTGTCATAACATTTTTAATTGTATATTTAGTTTCATGATATTATAGTTGGGTTTAGTTAAACACATTGCAAGGGAGAAATGTGATATAGCAGCCAGTACACTAAGATTTTACATTTATTTTTGACAAACATCACAAAAACTACAATTATATTAATGTTTAAAGTTAATAATTTCGAAACTCTGGCTTGTAACCATTGGTAAATGTTCACCTAGATGTTTGTTTTGGCCCATATTCTGGCTGTTTACATCCCATAAAATGTCAGTAACCTCCCAGATTATCAGCATGACACTGTAAAACATTCAACATGAAAGTGAAAGTTATTGGTGTTTCTTTTTCTAAAAATATTAATTGTTTTGTTATCAAAGAAGCTATATATATATATATATATATACATACATACATACATACATACATACTTACATACATACACAGTACACATATACATACAAAGTATAGAGGGAGAGAGAGAAATCGAGTAGTTATATATTCTAAACTGCATTGTGTATGATTGAATTCATATTAATTGTTCGATTAGAGGCAGCGTGTGGATGATATATCATTGCGTATAACTCATGTTAGAGGTATCTGGCTTGGTTCCCAGATGGTGCCCAGTTTAAATTATGTCTTTTGTATTTTGTACAGGTCCTATAATAAGAAACCATCTCCTGTCAATATGTCAAAGCTACTCAGCTTTGGCTACATGGATGAGGATTGTACACCCCGTTGTGATGGATCAAGTAAATAGCACATTATTTCTATTGATTGATTTCCATATGATTTCCATAAATGTAGAAGCCATTTTACTGTATCTCTAATGCTAAATTGACCTAATACGAACAAAAATATAAAACATTTGTTTTTGCTTCTGTTTGTATGCACATACACATTTTAAATATTTTCTATGCACACAAAATATTAATCAAATGCTTGTTAGTGAGCACTTCACCTTTGCCAAGATAATCCATGACAGGTGTAGCATATATGATACACCACGATCAAGATGCTGTAAACCGCATGATTATTGCACATTGAGTTAGTCACAATAAAATGCCACTTTAAAATGTGCAGTTTTATCACGCAATACAATGCAACAGATGTCATAGGCTGGCTGCAGGATTGTCCAACAGAATATATATATATATATTTTTTGTAACTGCACATTTGAGTGGCCTTTTTATTGTGTCAACCAATCTAGCCACTCACCTATGTTACACCCCCACTTTATAATAATGGCTTATGTTTAGAGATAAGTGTTGTGAAAATGTATATACCATAGACTGGATGGATCACTAATGAAGTGTGTTTGTGTCTCTGACTGTGTTGTCAATATGTGTCTGTCTCATCAGAAAAGTAGAAGACAGCAGGATAAGTGAGCACTAATTTAAGGGCTAACAACACAAGGCGTAAAGTTTATGAATGCATTAGTGATTTCTTCCATGTGTGCTTTTTCATATTACATAAACTCAACCAAGTTGACAATTTTTTGTTTTGCCAGGCCTAAGTGCTTTTTTATTTTAATGATATATCAACTGTTATTAAAGTTGTATTGTTTTGTACTTGTTTGACCAAAACTGTTTGTTTGGAATAAAATTAGTTTATTGTTTGAAAAAAATAATTCAGAACCTAATTAATTTATTTATTTGGATGTCCCGTAAAGTTAGTATTTGTATTCACTCCAGAACTTTATAAACTAACATTTTATAATAAAACGTATCATGGATTTGTAAAATATCAATATATAGCAATACATTTCTAGTGATTGATCTTAAGCAAATACACTAAATACTTAATTAAGACATTGTAGTAGCTTACTCAATATTGGAGACTTTACAATAATAAAAAAAAAAGTATTATATTTGTTTCATCCTGTTGATATGGTTTCTTAACTGGTTTACATTTTACCAGTAGGTCCTATACTGAAATGTGGCTTTTGAGGTGAGCTAATCGATGACCATTGGCGGTACTGTTTTTGTTTGTCTGTCTGAGCCAGTAAATGTTTGTCCAGAAGATGAGAACAGATAGATACAGTAATACTCCTCTCTCTACAGCCAATCACCCTGGAGATAAGGTCAGGAGTCATTGCTATATCTACTCTGTAGTCAGGAATTATGTTCAGTCTCATTATTTTTTAAAGTAGTTTCAGCAGAGGATATTCTCTAGTCATGTCTCCAATTCTACTAAACAGCATGGGGAATGATCACAATAAGTATATTGAGTAAGTATTTTGGCACTTTAATGTTAGCAATTACATTTTCGTGCTCTCAAATATGTTATATTACAAATTTACCACCACATGTGTGTTTTGTTATGTACATTATCTACTAATACATAGCCTTTACATAAGTGTTCTCCAGATTTATAGACAAAATTAAATCCTTTTTCGCAGGCAACATGTACAGGTTAAAAATCCTTACTTGGATACCATGGAAGAAGACATTCTGTACCACTTTAGCTTAAGCACCAGGACTCATAACCTTCCAGAGATGTTTGGCGATATTAAGGTTTGTTAAAGAGGCTGAAAATCAAGAGATTTGGCATGAATCTGAAAGGAACAAAATAACAATATGGCACTGTCTTGTAGTTTGTGTGTGTTGGTGGAAGTGCAAATCGGATGAAGGCATTTGCCCAGTTCATCCACCAGGAGTTAAATCTTCCTGAAAACGGAGAGCAGATGAAGGATATCTGTGAAGGTACTGACCGCTACAGTATGTACAAAGTGGGACCGGTCCTATCTGTCAGCGTAAGTAGCCTATTTCAGAATTCTATGTTAGACCTGTCTTGTAATTATTTAATTGCGAAACATGTTTTCAGTTGGTTATCCATTTATACACTTGTACTTTTCAGCATGGCATGGGTGTCCCTTCTATCTCTATTATGTTGAATGAGCTCATAAAGCTTCTCCACCATGCCCATTGCCGCGACGTGGTTCTCTTTCGCCTTGGCACATCTGGTGGAGTCGGTAAGACTTATGTTGTAAAATATAACAACAAAAAAACTATTGTTTCCAACATTCATACTAGTTAAGTTGAGTCTGTGCAGTCCTCTACAACTCTGTCTCTGTAAGACAACGTTTAGGTGAAACATACACTTGATTGCTACAGGTCTGGCCCCAGGGACAGTGGTGATCACAGATAAGGCGGTAGACTACTCCTTTCAGCCTCAATTTGAGCAGGTGGTTCTGGGTAAAGTTATCACCCGGAGCACTGAGCTGGACGAAGGAGTGTCCAATGAGCTTCTGCAGTGTTCAACTGAGATTAAAGACATGCCAACAGTGATTGGGAACACACTGTGCACCCATGACTTCTATGAAGGTAATGAACACATCTTAAAAGACTCTTGTTAACTTAGGATTCACAACAAATGTTTGTTATCCTATTCAGAGGTTAATCAGTAATCCCCAGCTGGCTCTTTCGGAGTATGGGCCATATGTATCGGTGAATTGTCTGACAAAGGCTGTGACGTTTCTGCAGGACAAGGCAGACTTGACGGCGCTCTCTGCTCCTTCTCTCAGGAGGATAAACTAGAGTACCTGAGGAAAGCCTACGAGGCCGGCGTGCGGAACATCGAAATGGAGTCCACTGTTTTTGCTGCTATGTGCCGTGTCTGTGGTCTCAAAGGTATTATGTTCACATTATAAAAGCCCCCACCCCCAGACCAGTGGGTCTAATAGTTTTACGTCTTATTTGTTGATGGGTGTCATGCAATTAATAACATTTATATTAATAATAATAATAATAATAAATACTGTATATACTATACTATAGTATATATCATAACATAATTATGTGCAGTATAAACTAAGCTATTATAATAAGCATTAACCATCAATTGACATTTTATTAAAGACAGTTAAACGAGATTAGAAGATTGTAATCATTATTAATAATAATATAGAAACAACAAATCCCCTCCAAAAAGTTTCTCGCTTGCACCTGTGTCAGCCTCAGCCAAATAGCTGATATGAGCAGGAGAGCCTCAGTGATGGAGGACGACAATATCTCACCTGGGCCAAAACTAGCGATTAACAATGGCTTGTTGTCACATAAGCGGGGTGTGTCTTCTTCCCTCCCAGCTGCTGTGATCTGTGTGACTCTGTTGAACCGCTTCGAAGGTGACCAGATAAGCACCCCTCATGACGTCCTGCTGGAGTACCAGCAGAGACCTCAGGCATTGGTCTCTCACTTCATCAAGAAACGCCTAGGAAACCATGTCTGAGAACACTGACTGCCTGACCCTCAAGCCCCACTGCCCTACGCCTTCATTAAGTGTTCATGTATAGAGTCACATGGTGTGTGTGTGTGTGTGTGTGTGTGTGTGCGTGCGTGGGTGTGTGTGGGTGGGTGCGCGCACGCTTTTAGACTTGGCCCGTTGATACTGTTTGTGCATAAACCAGGTATTTAAATGGTTACTGGAAAACCATATTAAGATTTCTTGAACAAATCCTCAATCTAAGTTACTTGTATGAATTGTATGTGTTTACATATTTATCACTTTCTGTAATATATCATGTATAGTATTGTGATTTTGTTATGTAATAAAAAGTGTTCTCTACAGAAATGCGTATTTCAGAATTCTATTTAAACTTGTCCACACAATTGTCATAAGTGTCACACATTTGCCTGCTTTTTAATATAAAACAATGACCTTGTTCACACCTGACACAATCAGCGATGTTGGCCATATCTGTACTACAGTAAACAGTACTGTGTATATGTACATACACACACATATACAAAAATGTAAACATCCCTTGGAAAACGGGAATATACTAAGACATTTACAGAGTAAAATGCTATTTGTGGGACAAATACACAATCAAGTGCAGGCATTGATTTTCTACTCTGATATTGTATGGTATTTCTCAAGGTAGAGGGGGAAAGAACAGAATGCAATCATATTGATTTGTTTCCGCTTGAACTATTCTCATTGTGTGAAAATATACAGGTGCTGTCCAACTCGTAATGTGATGTTTATACATTCAAATACATGTCTATGAGTACATTTAAAAAGACCCGAATCAAGACTTAAAAATGACAGACTCAGTGTCACGGCGAGGCGGTTTGTGGGGTTTCACCGCAGAAATGACCTCTCTGGCGTACTGCGTATGGTGCAGACCTGCTTCTCGAAGTGCCTGTTCCACACGCACCCTTGGGTCAGAAACAATCTACAAAATGACAGAATGGTCCAGACAGTGAACACGTGAAACAAGCATAGCATTATTTGCTTAATTTTAACGTCTGATTACATGTTGTTTATCCATTATCCAGTAAAGTTAAGGTTTATTACTATTCCACCAGAAGTTATGTAATCATGGCCATGCCACCATGGTGATATAACTTCCAAGACTTGCACACTGTTTATTGTGAACAGCCTTTACACAGGCTGTGTAAAGGTCTGTAAAATGATGAAAGTTTAGCTAAGTCAACATTGTTGGTTGATCAGCCAGGACACGTCAGCCCGTGTCAGATCATGTCAGACAACACTGGTTATGCTGGATAACTAAAACAGAAAATAACAGGGCAAGAAAAGCCAAGTAGTCGTACCAATAAAGATATATATTTTTCAGCGTTGTCAGTAGAATCGACTGCCTCACCTGTGTATCTGTGTATGTGTTAATGTTGTACAGAGGCCTTTGTAGAACAAACTCCTCCTCATTTCTCTGCCGACCCCGCCATGCTTCTGTACATCCCATCATCCTCGCAGGGTCTGCCTCTGCCACTACCGCAACCTGACAGAAAAAAGGAAAAGAAGAAAGAAGTCGTCATGACACATACAGTAATGATATTATCGTTGTTGCCAGAAGGTGGCAGTAATGCCTGCGGTGCAGTCAGATACTAGTCTGAACTGTCCCTGATGGCTCTTTTGCGCTGTCAGAGCCAGTCGTTGCAGCTGATGATAGGGTTAAGGGCAGATAATGACTGACCTGATTTCTGAGAGCCTCCAGACAATTCTGTCTGTCTTCCTCATCTCTCCGGCGCTGCTGCTGCCGTGCTTCTTTTTCCTCATTGCGCCTCCGCAGTGTCTCCTCGCGGAACTGCACCCTGAGGGCATGGAGCATGGAGGTGTCTAAGACAAAGCCCCTGTGTTCCTCGGTCTCATCAACCATCTTATCTTTTCATGAACGCCTTTCGGTCTGCTGTCTAAACTCTGAGCTATCACCAGTTATGATGTTGAGCATACCATTTAATTTATAATCACACTGTTGATGCAAGAATAAATTGGTACATAAAGCCAACGGTTATTATGGATGCATAAAATAGAAAAATGTAATCATCATTCAGCAATGTTTTTGTGACTGTTAATTACAAGTCTTCCGACAAAAGATTGATGTACCACTGAATTAGGCTTGAGTGAGAACTGCAGTTCCCATGGTGCATTCACCTCTCCTTATCACGCTCAGCCTGTCCTGCCAGTAAGCTCCTCAGCTGACAGAGTCTGTCCCGATCTCTCTTCTCACGTTCGTCCTGCGTTCTCTGTTTCTTGAAATAAAACTGCCTCACCTGTGGCAAGACAGCAATTGATGAGGAATAGCAAATAGCTAATGACAACACCAACAACACCAATAACAGCACGCTCTAGATGGACTCCTACACATCTTCATGTCCTATTGATTGTGACAGTGCAGAAATCAGATAGGGGTAAAGAGAGAGAATGAGATGATTTTTCATTCTCTGGCAGACTATTGTGCTAGATTATATGGAATCCAATGCAGTCTAAATGCTCTCATTAATCAGATTGTCTAAGGATGCTCAAGTTCTCCTGGCATTCCCCCAAGGATCAAGTTAATTAAATCGGCTCCACACACACAGCACACATGCATACACAAGCAGTTTTGTTTTGTCATACCTTTGAGGATGTTAACAAATTGAATTAATCAAAACACTCAAGCGCTGTACAC
Source organism: Forbesichthys papilliferus (assembly GCA_025399855.1). Taxonomy (NCBI): domain Eukaryota; kingdom Metazoa; phylum Chordata; class Actinopteri; order Percopsiformes; family Amblyopsidae; genus Forbesichthys; species Forbesichthys papilliferus. The sequence continues at coordinate 15,663 of JAODOY010026791.1, read as the reverse complement.
TTGGTGAGCAAAGTAGCTTGTTACAACTTACATACGCACTGAAGTATTGTAATTTATCTTTCTTTCTTTAAAGGGACACACGTCGATTGCCGCACCACCTCACTGTTTATGTTTTGAAAGTGGTAGGGGGGTATGGGGAGGGGTAGAAAAGGACCACACGTGCTGAGAACGATTGTGTGTGGAAGATATTTGGTAATAACCAACGTCCATGCGCGTTTTGCAGAGAACTACCCCCTCAAACTGTTTGTCTGCTCATAAATTGCGAGCGTTCTACTTTGTTTGCCCATTTCAACGCACCTTACACCTGATGTCGGACAAGATGTGTGTGTGTGTGTGTGTGTGTGTGTCTTTACTTTCTCCTTCTGATGAGACCTGACGGCTGCTTCCTTGACGTTCTCCTTCTTCATCCTCTCCACATCTTCCTCCTGTCTTCTGGCTGCTATAGTCGCCTCCAGCCTCGCCACCTCCTCCTGCCTGGCACGCCACTGCTGGAGCTGTACACACATGCATAATAGATATGCACACAACATTCGTTTAAACAGAGAGGGGGGGAACCAAAATGAGTTGGGTGTCCATCAGCTGTGTTAAACAAACAACAAGGGGTTAAACAACAACAGGTGAGCCCGTGCTGAGTGCCAGTGCCGTTGGGTCAAAATACGGTGTGAATTCTGGAGGTGTCAAAATGGCTTCTCACACTCCACTTGTGTCAGAAAACCTCAGGACAGGACACCGCTGTGGATGTCACCACGAGCAGAGACCACTCCCTGGGGTGCTGCCCTAAAACAAACAGCCACTAGCTTTTACAGCCTGAATACTGATACTTTCTCTTAAGTGTACTGTAGGCGTAAGTAAGTAAATATAGGCTCTTACTTATGTCCTTGTCCTCCTGTATATAGTTAACATGCTGACTATTGAGATTTCTAAACTGAGTGTACTTTTACTGTATTTAAGTGGTTCTTATTTAAAATGCTTCCTTATGTGAGCTGATTTCTTTACTTATTAACCATACACACACACAGGTTGGTTATGGTGTAGCCTCTAGAGGTGTTGCCTTTCTTATCTATCAGTGGAGGGCTTAGAATCCCCCCATAGGAAGGTGCCATGTGTTAACACACCCCAACACACATTAGCACCAGTTATACTTGATGGCCTTACAGGAACCAACAGATGGCTTTTGTTTGAGGGAGGGTTTCATGGATGACAAGCCTGTAACCCGGTGCTCTTTTCAAATATTTACAAGCGTTAATATAACTATTGTAGCTTTTCAAACATTCACATAACTCTCACTGTATATCTGTAGTCTCATTACACTAGGAAAAAGTTGTATTGTATTTACACCATTGCTTAGTAATGCCAGCATCAAAGTAGAACTATATTGTATTTTAAGGTAGCTGTAGGTTGTAGTCATTGGTCATAGACGCTTTCACATAAATAATACAATTTGTTAAGTGTAGTTGTGTTTGTGGATATGTCAAGCTGAACTGTAAATGGAATGTAAACTGAATAAGTGAAGTGCCATATTATGTCCCGTATTATTTCAATAATGTCGTATTAGTAATACTGTCATAGAAAGAGTATGTAATTATGTAAACATACACAGGAGCAGCTCTGGGTTTGTTAAACCCCTGAATAACTAGCACACATAATTGTACCGTCAATAAAGCACTGCCTTGACCTAAATAAAATACCATATCTCCAGGTTTGATGCCAGGGACCTTAAGAGACGTGATACACTTGTGTGGATGGACGGCATACAATATATTATTGAACAATCTCATGTAAGTGCCAGCAGGGCAGTTTCACTCCATATCCATTTATTGTCTCTCACACAACCTAAAAACTACAGAAAATGTAATAATATGAAGCGCTCAGTCACAGCAGTTTACCAAATTATTAGAAGATAAAACAATTTCAGAGAATAGCAACAACATCTCTATTTTATGGCAGACTATGCCAGTTACTGTTTACTACTCATAACATTTCTATTAAAATATAAATGAAGAATAAATCACTTTTTTAGGCCTGCTTTCATGTAAGTTTGTATTATTACTATTTTATCTCTTTTACTTATTTTAGTTTTACTTGTATTTTTGTCTGTTTATCATTTGCTCTTATACATTTTACTTTGCTTTGAATTACTGATTATTCTGATTGGTTGTGTCTGTCAATAGCACTGCTCCTATTACCAATGTATTATTATTATTATTATTATTATTATTATTATGATTATTATTATTATGATGATTATTATTATTATATTATTATTATTATTATTTGTAGTAGTAGTAGCAGGAGTAGTAGTAGTTTTCTATTAGGCGACAGGGGAAAAGGTTTCAGTAGATGTCTCACCTGAATGAATATTAAGATGTCCCACACAAACATGAGCCATACATACTTACTTTGACCTAGTGTCATAACATGCATTTGAGGCTGTATCTGGGCCACTTGGACGACTGACCTGACAACACAGTTTGCCATTTACAGTTTGTTGCAAGGGACCATAGCTGATCTCACTTAAAACATACAGTATATATGACATATATATTGCATATATAAGTGTTGGCGAGGATACATTGGCATGTATCCCTCAGCAGGGCAAATGACACAGAGGTAATTACTGCTTCAGAGACCCGTCAGCTGAAGCACCGTGGGTCACCTATACAGCTATACACATTTCCACCTAGCAGAAGCTCAGGCCTGTCCATCAATGGGCCGCACACTCCAGGTTCAGACAATCCACTAACTCACAGTGCCAGGAAATGCTTTCACATTGGGACCATTGAACCAGCAGGTGGATCAGCTGGCAATCTGGCAGGCAGGGCCTCCAGACAAAACTCCAGTTGACAATAAACAGACTCTTGTAAAAGTGCCTATTCCTTTTCTCTTCTGATTTCTAGCTTCTGTCCTACGGTAGCGCTAGCTAGCCCACCCCCTGCCCACCCGAGTGCAATTCTACAACACATTCTCTCTCGGTGCCTTCATTTGCTCATGCGGAACACAATGGCTTATCGAAAATTGTCTGAAGAGAGTAAGACATCGGTGGGAGGCAAGCTGAGAACAAGTAATGAGGGTTTGAGGTTTAAGGCAACCATGGAAATGTATTTAAAAAAATAAAAAATAAACAATGCTATAATGAGTGATCTCCTCAGTTTACATGCTGTCAAATAAAAATCTGCAAACCAGCCAATAAAAGAAAACCCTTAAATATCTTAAATGTTTGACCTGTCATCATAACCATGAGCGGGTAAATCCCTGCTTGTGTAATATGTATACGACCTTGACCACATCTGGAACAATGGATCATCTATGCTATTCATGTCCAGATGGACAGACCCAGCCATGGCCACAGCCATCTGTGCATGCCCAAGGTGAGGCCAACATAGGGGATTTATAGGCAATAGCACACGTCTTATGTTATACTGTACACTATACCTTCTTACTGCAGATGTTTCAGAAGACATCGCAGTGAGATGGCAGCTTACACCCTAGTTCATATGACCCCAGAAACAGAACCTCCATATGTCCACATATGCTCCCGCCTGACTAATGAAACCAAAAGGATGACCTTTGGATTGATGTCACTTCCATAATAACATTATACGTATACATTATTACAGGCTATATCTAGTCAAAAATTATATTTGTTCACTTTGAAAAGACACATGAAAGATGCAAAGTATACAGGTAATTTTTGTTTGTTTGTTACAGTATATGTTAATGTTAAATTGCTATTGGAATTGGTATTCCAAAAACACTTGGAAATAACATCATGACATGAGACCAAGGATTCGTGATACGACCGCTGACACTTCCCACCGGTGTGGGTACATGTACACTGGTGAGTGGGTACATGTACACTGGTGAGTGGGTACATGTACACTGGTGTGTGGGTACATGTACACTGGTGAGTGGGTACATAAAGACTGGTGTGTGGGTACATGTAGACTGGTGAGTAGGTACAAGTAGACTGGTGTGTGGGTACATGTACACTGGTGAGTGGGTACATGTACACTGGTGAGTGGGTACATGTACACTGGTGTGTGGGTACATGTACACTGGTGAGTGGGTACATAAAGACTGGTGTGTGGGTACATGTAGACTGGTGAGTAGGTACAAGTAGACTGGTGTGTGGGTACATGTACACTGGTGTGTGGGTACAAGTAGACTGGTGTGTGGGTACATGTACACTGGCGTGTGGGTACATGTACACTGGTGAGTGGGTACATGTACACTGGTGAGTGGGTACAAGTAGACTGGTGTGTGGGTACTTGTAGACTGGTGTGTGGGTACATGTACACTGGTGTGTGGGTACAAGTAGACTGGTGTGTGGGTACTTGTACACTGGTGTGTGGGTACATGTACACTGGTGAGTGGGTACATGTAGACTGGTGTGTGGGTACAAGTAGACTGGTGTGTGTGTACATGTACACTGGTGAGAGGGTACATGTACACTGGTGTGTGGGTACATGTACACTGGTGTGTG
>JAODOY010026791.1:0-11080 GCA_025399855.1 Forbesichthys papilliferus | reverse complement strand
ACTGGTGTGTGTGTACATGTACACTGGTGAGAGGGTACATGTACACTGGTGTGTGGGTACATGTACACTGGTGTGTGGGTACAAGTAGACTGGTGTGTGTGTACATGTAGACTGGCGGGAGGTATCAGGAAGTGATGTTATCTGCCGCTCTGTCATTGACAACGTTACAACTGAAGCGATCAATGCAACTTGATGGAATGAAAAAGACAGAATCTGCTGAAATTAAACATAGAAAATAATTTGACAGCTATTGTAGTTATGCCACCAACAAATCCTATGCAGCTTTAAGTGAGTTGCATCATTTGAGAATTGAGAAGTACAGTAGTGTACAAATTAAGGGAGACACCTCATTTGTTATGTGGAACGTATGATGCCACTTTGAAATTAAAATATCGCAAAGTGAAAACCATTGAGGAAAGCTCTTTCAACGCACACAGAAATCAAAGCGGAGCAGAGAGAGCTGATGTTCGAAGGGGTAAATGTATCACAGTGGCTTCAGCGATGAGGCAGCGTCTGTGGAGATGAAGCATTAGCAGTAACAGATGGAATGGAAGGAGAATTCATTTTGTCCTCGTGATGTGTTTCTGTGCGTGGTTGATAAAAATGCTGCAAGGACACATTGAATAAACGCAGGCTTCCATCTGGGCACACAAATATGGCCTCACATGCGCTCTTACATATTTGTTATGTGCTGTATTTTGTTTTCCTCAATGTTTTAAATAATTTAAGTAATTTAGGAATTTAATCATGATTACAAGATGTACTGGTTTTCCGACCACACTACTTAAATCTGACGTCATAACGCAAGAGGCATCTTAAATATCACTCAAATATCAAGATGGAACTCTTGGAATCGCTGGATTAATTAGGCTTGACCTTAAAAACCTTTCCTGGCATACAACCCCCCCATCCTCCACATTTGCTTTAATGGGGACTTGTTTTTTTATTCCCTCAAACATAATAATATCCCAGCAAATAGAAATGATCATATTTGCATTGTGTTTGCAGTATAAAATATGTCCTGTAATGTTAAACCAATGTGCTTGTTTGAGAAACCTTTTCTGTAAATCAATAACATAGGCTCTGGCTGTGCTGTGCAGTGTTAGTAATACAGATAGATCACATCATGTCAAGGGTCCCCCATGTATCTAATCACATATTGATATGGAGACTGACAACAACGTTGCTCAGGGACATAACATTAACTTGCTTGTACACAAACAAACGTTGACTCGTACTGCGAGAGGGGATATGCCGTATTTTTAACGTGAACAAATTGTCTGACGTGCAAACGCAAGCGCAGACCCCTAAGAGACAGACAGCTACACCATGTAAGCAAGACAAGGCTTTCCGTAATAGCCTGTTTGCATTCACAGTCCGTCCCGAGCGGCACCTTATGTATGCGATGCTGCCAGGCAATATGGCGTAATATGCAGCTGCATCAGCAGATATAGAGCGGCGGGCAGGCAGAAGGGTACCATATGCCTGGCCCTCCATCTCCCTCTAAGAACAAACAACACTCCCTTTAGGCCTCTGAGAGTAGCACAAGGGGAGAGACACATCCCGGGTATAGATGACGAGTGTATCAATTAAAGAACAAGGATGGTGAGAGCGCTGCTAAGATTACAAATCGTCTGTGTCCAAAAAGATAATAGTGTGATATTAGAGGCCAAATAACAGTCCACTTCTTAACTGTCATGTTGAACATACCTTTGCTCACTTTGAGCTGAACATACTGTCACAGTTGGTGTTGCACTTTGTTTCAACATGCCCCAACTTTATTGGCTGTCTCTCAGGAAGTGGGAAGATAGGGCACACTCAGAGATGATTGTTTACAAATCAGACAAGGTCACATTTTGGGCCAAATCGAACTTGTTTTACATTATTATTTCAAAAAGGAATGCTGGCTGAATGATTCCAGCGCTTGCAGGTGTCCTGAATTTGACAATATAGGGGAACATTCAGAAATACTGGAGTTAACCAACTGTGGTTGGCAAACTTTGCAGTGTTGTTATAAATGCCAAGACAATATAAGCACTGTACTATATCTCTATATCTCCTCACAGCTCACAGATTCTGAGCTAGTCGTGTAGCCTGTGGCAGCTATTGATACTGATATTGAAGTATGCACTGGATAGGTGTAGTACAGCAGTCTCCGTTGCTTGCTACATGAATCCTACAGATACTGCGGATAATTTGACAGACGGCACTCACCTTGTCTCGGAGGCGAGAACAGATGTCCTGCTGGTGCTGCCGGTCTCTGTGGAGCTCCAGCTCTTCTTGATAAGCCTGGCTGGCCTCCTCCAGGGTGACCAGGGCTCTGGCTAACAGCTCTGCCCGGTCACGCTGCCAGCTGAGGGCCGCCGCCCTGAGCTGGGCCTGGGTGAAATGCTGCCAGTCGTAGAAACTCTCGTGCTCTATCTGAAAGATTGCATGATTGATGGAGAGGTCACTGTCTGCAAGGCGTGAAGCTCTTACTGAGATTCTCTCCACCAAGATAATACCACTTTGGTGATTCTAATGCCGGAAATTACTATTATAGTTACTATTATTACAATAACCCAACAAGTACACCATACTATGTTTTGCAAACTCCATAAAGAGCATTAGTGAGAGGAGAGAAGAGGTCCATACTGGGTCTCACACTAAAAACCAGAAATGCTTTTGTAGTCTTGGTTCTGGTAACAAATTGAGGAGTGTATACCTTTAAGAAACAGAGCATGTAAAGCTCGGATACACAGATATGTTGGTGTGAAAGGAACAACTTCATTGTGTGTGTGTGTGTGAAGTGAAGGCTGCCTCTAGCTGTTCATCGGCGTGTCGGCGCTCACACAGACGCAGCATCACTTGACTGCCTCATTGGAACGGAGGGAATGATGTTCATCTATGGGCTAATAGCGGCTAACTGACGCTGGGAAGGCATTAGACGGCTGGCTGGCTTTATTGAAACTGACTGAGCTGACAGACCTGCCGGGGGAACAGAAGTGCCAGAGGTAGTCAAGCAAATCTTGTTTATTAACGCACAACTTTACAACTTGACTTGAGGGAGAGGCATCCTTTGTTCTTTGTGTACTCCTTCACCTTCCCCAGTTTATTTTAAAGCAAGGACAAATGTGTGTGTGTCTGCGTGTGTGTTTACATGTGTGCCATACAAAATGTATATTCTACCTTACAGTTCATGACCGTCAGCACTATATATTCGGTGTTAGAATCCACCACCACAATGTGTGCATGCCACTCCCACAGATTCCACTGACACTGTTAGTTCAGCTGCTGTAGCCACACTCCCCCGGCAATTGTGCTCTCTGAGAAAATGACCATACATGTCCATATAAGGGGCCAAGTTTAGCCTAGGTAGAAACATGAATAGCCATTATGCGGTGGAGTCTATTAGGAAAAATCCAGCGTTATATTCAGGTGGCTTCTTACAGCTTTTTAAGATGAGCTCATCTCTGGAACATAAGGCAACATTTTGTCCCGACCAGCAGGGGGAATACTATACTCTCAAAGAACACAACTGCCAGTGGCAATTTGAAATTGGTTCAATTGAGAAATCTTCTGTGTTTTGTGTTTAAACACTGATGTGCAAATGCAGTGTGCCTGCAAGTCATGATTTGACGGTGTAAAACAATCTGCTTTAGAAGTATGAAGGACAAAATGAGGTCATTATTCAGCATGTTAGCAGCTTACTGTCTTTTTCATACTTTGTTCTAATATGTATTCGAGAGAATATCTGAATCTATTTCATAAAGAAGATTACTTAACATCTATATCTCCTTTATTTATGTTTTTAAAAAACTGTTCACACGGCTGTGCCTTTGAAATGTTAGCTTGGATTTATACTCAGTACAATCAAAGCAGAATTTTCTGTATATAAATAATTGTGGAAAGGTTGCCATTTGGCAATGCTGTCAATGTAAATGTTGTCAATAAGAACATGGACAGCCATATATCATAACGCTGGAAATAATGTACACAGCAATATGTCTTCCCCTGATACCGAGCAGTGTGAAAAAACTCCTCTGACTCTCGCTCAGATGGGAATATGAGCTAGAGTGACAGCTGCAGAAAAAATTGTTCTATTATCTGAAAATGATTGAATGCAGATGGAATTAGATAGTTGAGCGAGAAAAACTTCCTTTAGCTTCACACAATAACATCCTCGGGTGCTCTGATTAAAACTCCTACCAAACAGAAGAATAGCTCAAGACTTACAGATTCCAAATGTTTAATCCTTAGTGAATACAATCCTCATTTTGCAAGGGGACCTATGAATCTGTAAAGACAAGCAAATGGGTTGTTTCCTCCATAAGGGACATGTTGTTCTACTTCCGAATGAACGAAGTTGGGAGCATGCATAATTGCATTATTAACAGGATGTTCTGCGACATTTGAAACATTCTGATTCAGGATAATTGCATTATAGTGTCGAGTCGTGCCACATTATCGGCATGCCTTACTACTACTACTACTACTACTAATAATAATAATAATCATACCTCCTACCTTGCCAGAAAGTTGCCTTGGAACTCAAACATAATCTAGGATCATACAAATAATTTATGCCAAAAAGAAAGAGGAAATTATTACTCTTTCTACTCGTTTCAGAATAACGTTACAGCAATATCATCCGCAATTCAGTCTGATTGTGCTCAGCAGCTGAGCGAACCTAATTGTGACTAAAAGCTGAATTGGGCGGTGTCAGCACTCCACTGACACTGGCTGTGTTAACGGTGATAATATGGAGGGAGCTGTGAGAGACCCACCTCCATCCTTTACCCTACTCTGACCACAGCCTTACGTGGAGCACCCAGGCTGGAGAACATACAGTACACGAAGAGGACACCCTTCCTTGGTGCAGGGCAGCACACCGGGGTGGGGTGGGAGGGGAAGGGAGGGGAAGGGAGGGGGGCGAGACACGAGAGACGCGAGCAACCTGGCCTGGTCTGGCGGTTGTCATGGTGATGCTAGGCAGTGGCGCGAGGGTGACATGGCACATCCTGCAGTCTGCCAAGCAGATCATTGTCTGTCTGTCTGTCTCAGTGCTCTGTCCCTGCAGGGCTACACTGACCACACCTGGGTCTGTGTGTGTGTGTGTGTGTGTATGTGTGTGTGTGTGTGTGAGTGACGTGCAAACAATGCATCCACACATCCAGTATAGTATGTGTGTGTGTGTGTGTTGGTGCCTCAGGGAAATCTGCACACACACAGGGGGTGGGGGGGCACTGGTTATTTCTGAAGCCACTTGTCGGTGAGGGGAGTACAGAAAAGCACCGGCCACTTAATGTCCACTACAGGGCACGCACCGCTGCGGCGTCTGTCCTACACAGCGGCGTATGTGTCACACTGGCGGTGCGGTGCAACACTGGCGGCTTTCCTTACCCTCAAGATCTCTGGCGGACGCGGTGACGCGCACTGAAACAACCACTCACCAGCTCCTTCCTAGTTCGCCGTGGGAAGAGTCTCTGCAGCATGTCCATGCACAACGCCCTGCGGTTGGGCGTGTCACGGGGGTACCCGCCGACCGTCTGCTTGAAGAGGAGGTGGTCGTCCGTGCACCAACCGTGCCGCCTGTGACAGACCTCAAGTAAAGATCTGTTCATTACCATGTTATCTCTTTTTTTATTTATCACACATTGCGTGTGCACTCACCCGGTGATGACATGCACATTATTCACCCACACACACACCACACAACAGATTGATATAAAGGTATGAGCAAACTATATAAAGCATTGATACGATCAGCCGTCGTGCGTATGTGACCTGACTGTATTAACAGCTTGCCTCCCTTGGGAGCCAAATATCTGCACTGCCATGCTTCTGACATTATGCTGACTCTTCCAATCTTTCACCTCGATCTGCCCTCCTTTCTCCTGGAGAAAATGCGTCGTTGAGGCTGCGTGCCTTTTAGCAGACGCTTGTGACGGCACGGTGACTCACGTCACGTTGGGCTAATTCCACATACGGCAAGATGGAGGACTGTGTGATTGCATGTGTGTCGTCGGGCGTACTCATCTATTCCTTGCAGGTGGTCTCGGAGACCCTGCAGCCTCCTCTGGTACCTTTCCGACTGGGATTGGAAAGCCTGGATCAGGGACTCTTTGAGGTGTGGGTAAGGACAGTCACAATGCAACACCTCAGGTGGAAGTGGAGGCCCTATATCTGCCAGATCGCCAGGTATGCTAGTAGAATAGTCCTGCGGGTGTTAACACAGTTATTCTTGAGTTTGTGTGTAAAATGATTATATTTCTTGAGATTATCACACAGACTATTATCATACAGACAAATGTTTCATGGGACAGGTAAGACATGCAATACATTGATACATTGACACAAGCTAAGTGGCTCTGAAACAGCCTGGTCAAAATACATAGTTACCTTTAAATCTAGAGCAGAAATCTTCTCCTCTAAACACAAGCGCTCTGCATGAAGTTTCTCTATGATGTTCTGCTGCTGGTCCTTCACAGAGTTCACCTGACATTAATGGACCAATTGTAACATTATCATGAATCTAAACAAACACACACATCATTGACTATTGGAATCCTATCACATAGCAGCATAACACCATAAGTTTTTGCAAAATAAATACAGTTCCTTGATATTAATGCTATAATACTTTGATGGAATTTTAGTCCTTGTTTGGAAAGTATTTTAAATGAAACTCTGGGAGCTTAAGGAAAGGTAGGACTGTTGCTAGTACACAGAAGAGTCTGGACAGATACACACAACCCCCACCACCCTCCCTGTGTAATGCTCGGTCTCCTCAAATCAATAGAAGTCCATGGTTAATCAGATGCTCCTGTTTTCCTAGTCACCAGGGTTCATGTATAATGCACAACCACAGGGATAATAGCTAAGTAATCAGTAATCATACTTATGATTCCCGGGCATTCAATTGCAGATAAAAAGGTTATTAGAAATGACACTGCAGTTAAGCCACGTATTAAAGCTTGTATTTCGCCATGGTGTTTGATTAGGAAACATAAACATTAGAGGCAATGCCAGCGGAAGCTGCTTTATACATTTAAATTAAATATATTTTGTCATATTCTCATTACAATATTAAAATAAATGTATGGATACGTACAACATGTAATAAATACAGACATTATTATGCTGTCATATTTTGGGCATATTTTACTTTGTTTCTGTATGGAAACTACAAAAGCTATTGTCAAATGCTCATTATAACGTAATTTAATATAAATAACGACAATTAATTCAGTTAGCTAATGCGTTTAGTGTTTTGAATGAGAATGAAAATGAAAATAGAATTCAAAGCTCAGAGCTGTTCCGAGATCAACAGAGACCGTCAGAGAAAATCTGAAATAGAAAAGACAAATTCACAAAGAAGAAAGACAAGGAAGGCAGATTGGGCTGTTTGCGTGTGTGCGTGTGCGTGTGTGTGTGTGTGTGTGTGTGTGTGTGTGTGCGCGCGTGGTGGTGAAGGGTCCCTATTGTGAGAATGTGTTCAGGTGGGCAAGGGATGAGTGCACCAGCATGACAAGAATGAAAAAGGATTTGGAGTATAAAGGGTGGGGGCATGGGAGAAGAGTCACATGGGGGTGGGAGGACAAAATGGACGCCAAACAGTTCATCCCATACATAATGACATGCAGTCAAAGACGTCCCTCCTGCCTTAATCTTACCACTCATTTCCAGTGCATCGGAAACACAGCATCGAACACACTTTGGGACTAGCGATAGACAAACAACACATTTGTGAAGGGTGAATGCAACCCTGCAAGCTAGCTGAGACTGTCGTGTTGGCAAGAAGGAATGTCATTTATTTGAACCTAGGTCTAGTCATGTTACAGTAAGAGTGAGCAGGAAATACTTTACGGGCCTTGAAGAGATAAAGCAATGCCCAACAAAGAGCTAAAGACATACAGTTAGTAGGCTTCATGTGTTCCTGGAAAACTCCAATACGGAACAAATGTAAGCCTGTTTTGAATATGCTTATACGGTATGTATGATTTACATACTTGCATATATGTGCATCGTGACATTGTGTGTGTGGTGTGATGAAGTTTCCCTTCTGGACAATAAAGTAGGCCTTACCTTACCTTACACATTTCCCAAAAAGGCTTAGAATGCTATTTAAAAGCTGTTGAGCTAGTCTGTTTACAAGCAACAATAGCTTGTGCCACCTCCGATTAACGCTGGCGCCACCACAACACACATTGACGTGTCAGCGTTTGTCCTCATGTGGGTGTGTGCACGTCCCAGTCACCTGTTGCTGCACATGCTTCCAGTCTGGTGACTGTGGGAGTGCCTGATGGCGCCCATGCAGCCGTACACGCAGGTCACCGCTGAGCTGAAGAACCGGCTCCACGGTGGCTTCCCTGAATGCCTCACGCTCTCTATCCAGGGTCAGCCCTGCTCACCGGTGCACATACGCAGCGACTTAAGTGGGACCATTGAACTATGCAGCCGTGGAACAGATTAAGAGACCTCTGCATGTTTTTAAAAGTATAAATATACTGTAAATCTAAAAAATATAACAAATAAAACAATGATATACATATAAATGTAAATACATACAGTATATTTCATGTAAATAAAACACTTGAATGTATAAATAGTAAAACCGGAGAAATTGCTGCAGTGGTCTCTTAGTTTCTCTCCATGACTGTATGTAGTGTAAAGTTGGGGTCTCCTACCATAATCCTGAATAGAGAAGATGCCAGTGTCGGATGTGCTGCTTGGCATCAAGTGCCCGATAACGCTGCACAGGTCATCCTCAGCCTTCTCCCTGGAGCATGGAGGAAGACAAAGGGCTGCAAATTGAAAACCACAGGGCCACATTCCTGTATTACCTGATGCACATAGCCGTCCGCTGAGCGTAAACATCCCAAGAGTAACCATAGAAACAATAGTTCCCATCTCCTGTGCGAGAAGCGCGAGGGCTAATGAATCACAGGGTGGTTTATTTGGCTGTACAGGCATAGAACAGTGGGCAGTGGGCTCATTACTGAAGCCCACGCTTGTGTATGCCATTAACCTTGTGTGGCTTTGACACAGTCATTAGCAGGCATCAGGCTGAACCCGAGGGCTTGGTCTACCGCTCCCGCGTCACTATACGCATGACACTTTGCCTGACAGCAGCCGTGTGCCTCGCACACACACAGCGCCCAAGTGGAAAAGTAAGAAGTTTGCGTGACCCCGCAAACACGTTGACTCCTTCAACATTCCTCCTACAGAACCGGGTGTAATAATGAAAATGCTGTGACTGTTCTGCCACTGCGTGAGTCCAAAAGACCAAGTGCTACACATCTCGCGCCTGTCTTTGGAAAACGAGAACATACAGGGTGTGTCTAATGACTGGATTCATCTATTCCATGTCAATTCCTCCCACCGATCTTTCGTTTTCATTTACAGCAGCTAATTTTCTCCCTGGTTTGTCTTTGTCCTTTGGATTGCCTCTCCGCCCCTTTCTCTGCACCATGTTTTCATTAAATCCGATTTTTTTCTACTTTCTGAATAGGACCTCAGTAGGGCGGCTGTGTGGTTTAATAGTAGATTCAGCACGCTGTTTAGGATAATGGCAAGGAGTAATAGGGGGGCACTTACTCAGCCACTGCCAGCCTGGTGTACTCTGTGCTCCACACCTGCCTTTGCTGTCGGAGCACAGAGCTCGCCCTGGTTGCCTTGGCTGCAAACAGAATCCTCTGCACCTAAAAAGACCGGGATTCAGCTGCAGCATTAAATGGCTCAACCGCCAAGCAAATACCTGTGGCGCATGTCCATATGGCTTGATACACAGTGCCAACAACATCCTAAAGGGTTAATGAAGTGGATGCAAAATATTCTAAAGGTGAATTGGTTTAATGCTTTGACTAGATCGAAGATCCTTGATTCAGTAGCGTGTAATTATGAGATGAGGCAGTATATATCCTGATTAAGTAGGTCATGTTGTTTATTTTCAGTCAAGGGCAAATGGTTCCCTGATTTCAACTATTATGACAGGAATCACAAAATAAACAGTGGCTAATTGAAATATTTGCGTGGTGGAATGTGAGTACATGAGGCATGCTAGTTGTGGTATAGTGAGGTATAAATCGTAACCTGCCGTTAGTACTGCCGTTTTACGATGGAAAAAGCAATGCAGAGCATCATTGTCCTCTATCAGTGTTTTTTGCACAGGTCACTGGTTCAGATAATTGTACAACAGAAGTGTCATCAAAGTGGCAATTACATAGTGAAAATATCGCAGGATACCGCAGGATGATTCAGTGTTTCAATGGCCTTCTTTAACATTTTCGTTTGTATTGAATGGGTCATGGCGCCTTAGAAAAACATCACATCTCAGAGTCAATTGGGCAGGTATTTGTTATTGATGCATCTTGTCTGTGACGTTAATAAATCAAGTAAACATTTAGCAGATGCCCATGTGAAAACCTTTTTATTAATAACCTTTTAATTATAAATGCATATAAAGCTATAACATTTCTTCACTATTGAGTGTTTTATTAAAGGTATAGTCACTAGTCCCTATAGACACATACACAGAAACACCAAATTGGGCACAGATGACAGTTGAGCCAGGTAGCTTAATCAAGTGTCTGGAAATATCTTGAGTTTCTCCCGAAAACGCCAGCCGCTAGTCCATTCCTGGAGAGCCAATCTGATATCATGCCTGCGGCAACTCATGGCCATGTATTTACCCTCTATCTCCATTGGGAGATGCACAGAGAGCCTGCCTTTCAGCATGGTGGCTGTATACAGCCTGTCTTATCTGGTCTATGCAGAGAGGAGCATTGGAACAAGCCATGGGCAAAACTAATGATATACTAAAAGGCTCCTGCTACAGTTTACCAATTAAAACACCATAGATCTAACAGCCTAATCTCCATTGCCCCAGGGTTGACTTCTTACTCTGCACAGAGAGAGAGAGAGAGAGGCGGGAACCTATGGACTTCAAACACTTTTATTGTGCAACCCAAGGCAACTAATGGCAAACTAATGAATATTCATTAAAACTGTCCATTATTTTTTTATTATACTGATGATTTACTGTTCTCAGTAAAATCACAATGATTACTCAAGAGCCTGAGATTATATCACAGTATGA
>JAODOY010026790.1:0-47379 GCA_025399855.1 Forbesichthys papilliferus | reverse complement strand
CTAGGTAAACTCCTCCCACAAACGTATGTCAGGCGTTCAGCCTCCCAGTGTTCTAGGTAAACTCCTCCCACAAACGTCTGTCAGGCGTTCAGCCTCCCAGTGTTCTAACACAATTTATTTCTCTCACCTTTCTTTTTCTTTGTTGCTTCTGATTTAGAATGAGCATAAGCTAGAGATCACTATGCTCTCCCAGGGAGTGTCGATGCTTTATTCCTTCTTTATGCCTGCTGCCAAACTCAAGGAGAGGCTGGAGCTACCGTGAGTAACTTTGAATGTGCTGGCCTCGTCTGTCACATGACCGCGTGGCGTCCCATTCATGGCTTTCTCCTGGCTCCTGCAGGATGACGGAGATTGTGACAAAGGTTTCCAAAAAGAAGCTGGGTAAGCACGTGAAGGCCCTGGTGTTTGAGCTGTGCTGCAACGACCTGACGGAAGAGGACGTGGAAGTGCCCTACGTCAGATACACCATTCGCTGAGCCCCTCTTTTGCCCCCCACACTGAACCAGCCACTTGGGGAGGAGCGACAGAGGGAGGGGGTTAACAACAAATGTGCTTGGGATGGGGGTGGTTAGATCCAGGTCAGCTGTTTTGGGATCAATCATTTCTTGTGGCCCATGGTTTCTGTAACCGTGTGCCTGAGTGTACATAGCCCCAGTACGCTGACTAAAGGATGCCTGTATTTAAGGTCCATTGAGAAGCCGTGGCCGTGCTAGGCTGTGGGTACAAGGGGTGTTTATGAGGGAAGGCAGCCTGTATTCTGGACCTCGTCACTTATCTCCGTACCTGAACTTCTCCAACCAGATTTCTTCAAAGCCTTAGTGTCTGCCTTCCACTTGTGCTCCACAACCCAGCCACTGTCTCCTGGCACCTCCTAGTCCTCCAAATAAGCCCAATAGATTGGGGGTGTATTATTCTAGTAAATTGACACAAGCTCACTTAACTCCTCTAGGCACGGTCTCTGTAGCCCTGGACTCGGACTCAAATTTGTTTTTTACAGGCACAAGTCAAGGATAAACCTAAATCCCTTCTCTTAAACCTAATGTGTAACAAATTTTGGAAATGTTAAATTATGCCCCCTCTCCCGACTAAAACGATCTCGGAGAAGGACACTGGGACCCCCTCCCCTGTGGTGTTTCCGGACGTTAAAACCCTCCCCTGACACTCTGGTATTGGCCCCGAGCACTTGCACATGACCTGAGTTTTATCGTGCTCCTTATTTTCTATTCGTTTTATTTGCTTTATTATTTGGGGGACAGAATTGTGGCAACGCACTTGTAGATCATGAAACTGTCTTTCCATTTTGTTGAACTCCACATGACATTACAGTGTAAAAGCAGGGCAATGAGTTGTATCCCCCAAATGGGAGCACTTGGTGTGATAGTGAATAAACATGTAAAAGATGGAGGATGTCTGTCTCTCATAGGGTAATTCGTTTGGGGTTTGGGTTAAAAATAATCTGATATGAATGCATCATTGTGCATATCTCATGTTAAAATAAACTAATAAACTGAGTAGGTATTTGTTTGTTTTGCTTGCTGTCAAACTGACTTGCTTCTACAGTATTTCATCAGAATTGTCACTGTATCCAGGAAGTATGCTCTTGTGTACTATGTAAGGAGAGCAACTTCAAAAATCCCCAATCACATTTACTCCTTACACTTACATCATTAAAATGCCACATTTTAAGATTAAATAAGATACCTAAACTTGCTAGCCTCCTAGTCCTGAAAGGTTTTATTTTTGTGCAGTGTAAAAGGTTTGTTCTTTCACTTCCTCTTATCTCAAAGTGTGTATCATTACAACAGTTTGAAGATGTGCTGCTCATGAACCAGACGAGGTTTTTGTGCTTAGGTTGTTCAGTTTTGTGCCATTCTACAAATGAAGCACAGCGGATATGTGAAGCTGCAATGTCAAAAGGATGTGGTTGAGTTTGAGAGAGTGAGTGGGACGGAGTATTCTGCTTGCTCTTGAGCTCAAACCCCTTTTGGACAACCGTCCACAGGTGAAAACGTGTTCTGAAGACAGTTTGGCTAAATGGTGTGACTAAATCTTTTCTCATTTACCATGTTTTGAAGATGTATTAATTACCAAGAATGATGGACACGGGAGAGAATGTCATAACATGCCCTTCCTGGTATGTATCTGCATTTTGTCTTTTGAGTTACACTTTGCTTTTAATTGGTAACTATTTTATACATACTTTAATCTGAAATACAGATGAGATCTTTGGAGCATATGGACTTGTTATAAGTATCTCTTATGGTTTTGATGGTGTTTTATTTTTCTTCACTGTAACTGAAAACCAAGGTCCTATAGCCATTTTAGGTTACCTATTTAAATAATTGGTCCCCACTAGTGTGTTTTAGTGCTTACTAATGATGATTGTGGCTGGATCTCTAGGTCTCCAGTGTCAAGAGACATACACACCAACTTCTGTGACCATGCTGGGGTAAGTCCATCTATTTCTCATCTTTATATCTCGCTTTACAATATATTGGCACTCGTAAAAAAACGAAAACACAAAAAATTAAATGTACTCTGTTTTTCTAGAAAAAACGAAAACAAGAACCACTACCTGAAATCAGAATAACAGAGGTGTGTTCACAACTGAACTTTTTTCCTTTTTTTTTTTTTTTTTTTTTTTGCAGTCTCTTTATCTTGGCCTTCATTTTAATGACTAGCGGAAGTTTGTCAGCTTTACCTTAGTGACCGCAAAGCCTAGCAATACCGTGAACAACTCGGAATGTTAAACTTTGTCTTCTGAAAAAGATTGATGATTTTTAAGAAAATACACTAGTTCATTAAAGAACAACACAGAATTACTTAAGATTCATTTAAGATTGTACTTGTATGCTACACAAAACACTGATACAATGCATCCCATATTACTCATATTCTCAACTCTTGTAATGTTGCTGCTTTTGGGGCTGCATGTACAAATTGGCAGCTGATGTGGTTCGTGTGGCAAACTGCAGACACATTTTACTACAGAAGCTTTGTCCTTCCTCTTTTGAAAGCACACAGGAAATGAGAGACCTGCACTATGCAACACCGCTCCTCAACGTCTTCCTTTCCACTTTCAAGACCTATTTCTAGTTTGATTTTTGTTACTGCTTCTTGGTGTAATGACATTCCACAAATAGTGATTCTATATGAAGAGAGATAATAAATATGTAATGGAGAAATAAAGCTTTATGAAGTGTTGACATGGCATTGACATACTGTTCATTAAAAATGTATTATTGTATAGTCTCTTTTTTCCTTGTATTTATTTTTCTAGGGAACCCATTCAATATACACAAACACAGCTTTTATGACTTCAGAAGAAATAACTTCTTGTCTTTTGTCAGGATGAAGAGGAAGATGATGAAGAATATGACACATCTTCAGAACAGATTAAAGACTCTGAGGTTGGCAATTTGAGTTTTTTAAATTTTATTATATAGCCACAAGATAAAGATTACTAGTATAATACTTTTTTCCAATGGCCTGGATTATATAAAATATTTGTCAAGGATAAATATAAGAGCAATATGTAAGATATTAAAAAAAATGTATTTTACACTGTAGATTTCTTTTAATAGTATCTTCATGTATATTTGTTTGATATAAATGATCTGAATTACAAATATTGGGTTGATCATAGTCATTACCCTATGTTATGTTGTACATATCTAAGCTTTGAGCAGAATTCCATTTTATTGTCTGGTTTCATTCTAGGAGCCCAGTACAAAAAGGGTTAAACCTGTAGTAAAGTCCAACAGTTTAACAGGAGTCATAACCCCAGTGAAGACCGCTGCTCTAAAACGCTTTGGACAGTCTATTTCGGTAATACAAACTATAAATGCACATTCAAAATGCACACTTTGTTGATTGTTACCGCATCTTTTTTTCTATGCTAGTTTTTGACTTTATTTCCGTGTAACAGCGCTCCATCAGTTTTCGCACAGAAGCACGACCATTGCCTCCGGTTAACCTTCGCTCCCGACAGAAGGCCTCGTCGTTTCCACGGAGACGCAACAGCCAGTGTTGGAGTGACACTGTGGAAAGCCATGACCTCACAGCTAAGGAGATCAAACGTCAAGAGGTATGCTTTCTAATTTTCTTTAGATTAAGATTACATTTACAGCATTTGGCAGACGCTTTTATCCAAAGCAACATACATTTAGTACATTTGTCAATGGTTGGACCAGAAATTGTAAGCAAACAATATTATATTAGACTAATTACAATATCATGTCGTCATAACTACCATGTCAGAATCATTAAATAAACAAAATGGCTAATGGCCTATATAACAGTGAGTATAACTACTATATATATCTCATACTATATATGAGTATAACTCAATAAATAGCCTAAATAATGAAGTGCCTGAAACATAGCCTAAAAAATACATAAGAGCAGAAAGTATATTTTTTTAAGAGCAGAGTAGATTAGGGCATTTGAAAGAGACTTGGGAATTGAGATGGGAGTATTAAGACGTGGAGAGGTCACTTTTCGAGGTACCAAGGTTGGTTGTGAAGAGGTGACTTTAATCCCTTGAGAAAGATAGGTAATGTTTAAATTAGTCAAAACACCACCAAAATATATGCTGTTGCAGAAAATTATGCCAAACTAATGTGGTTGGACCTCAATATCTAATGGATTTTTGGAAATATTGCCGACTTTGCAATATAGGTGGGGTGGCTTGAGGTGCTGTATGAAGTTCTGTAAAGATCTGCAGTAGATTTTGAAAGAGGATGTGATGTGGCATCTGAGGCCTAACTTCCTGTTTTAAAAACAATCAGCTGTGAACATTCACAAGTGTGTTTCTCCATGTGTGCAGGCTTGTGTAAGCATGCATTCATGTGAACACATCTGCAATTATGATTGTGCTTCATTGTGAGTGTGAACTGAATGTGGGTTAACAATGTTAAACTATGTGTACCACCTTGCAGGTAATATATGAGCTGACTCAGGGAGAGAAACAGCTAATCGAGGACCTCAATCTGGTCAAGAAGGTACTAAATACGTCTGTCAGACTGAATGACTGAATGGGCATTGTGGTCTTGAGCATTTCCATCTCATGCAGTTTCAGTCTGCGTTGCGTTAAGACTAGTTTTGATGTGCTTCACCTTGATGGGATCTCTGCATTTAAAGCCATTTACAAATACAGCCAATCGGTGTCCAATTAGCTGAAGGTTGTACAGGCATCTGCTAAAGATTGACACCTCTTGGCACCGCCTGTATGACAAACAGCTTTGAATGGGGAGAGTTCCAGTAATGTTGGGCAGAGTGAACAAAATCGCGGTCGCTTGCAAAATCTATCTAGTGAAGTGAATCATCGTAGCTTTACTGAAGCTGATTTCTTATACTGTACACGTCCTCAGACTACGACCCCAATTCAGAAAATGCTAATAAAAACAAATGAGTAGTATACGAATATTATATTGAAATACTACAACACATATTTTACATTGTGAACTTAATATTGTGAAAATATAAACTCCATTAAAATAGTGGCGACAGTTGTGTTTATAATGTGCCGTTCAAATATAGTATAGGGGGATTTTACAAATTGTAATTTCTTTTATTTATTACCAAACTGTATTGTAATTGTACTTAACAAGACTTCAATGTTTGTGCCTCATCATAAACCGGTTGACCTTCTTTCTGCTGGTGTGGGTGTACTACCAGGTGTATTATGAGCCCATGCTGAAGCTCGACATCATGACAGAGTGTGAATTGGGACAGATCTTTGGCACCCTTGAATCTCTCATACCCCTCCATGAAGGTACATCTGCAGTCTCTTCTTTTCAAACAAAACATCTCATGTTCTGTTCTGCGCTGAATTATTGGAGAATTGCAGTTGAAAATGTTATTTGATCTTTAGAAAAATAAAAATATATGTGTAGTGTGTGTGTGCATACATACATAATGCGTATTCAAAAATAAAGTATTTGTTGAATTCATTTTAGATCTTCTGAGTCGCCTTGAAAAGCTGAGAGGATCAGAAAAAACAGTTGGAGAGGTTGCGCCAACCCTGATGAATTGGGTGAGCATCTCCATGGAAACTGTGAACCAGGAGAGGAAAAAAAGAGGGCGGGAAGTTGAACTGTCCTTCATTCTAGAATAATGTATCTTGTGTTCCTTCTATGCACGTTCCTTAACAGAAGATACAGGCTACAACATCTTAATTCACATATTCATGTCTCCGTCATTCTAGTTCCCCTGCTTGGAAGCCTACATTACGTACTGCTGTAACCAGGTGGGGGCCAAAGCCCTTTTGGACCAGAAGAAGCAGGAGAAAAGAGTGGAGCATTTCCTGCGACTCTGCCAGGAATCCTCCTTCAGCAGGAAACTGGATCTCTGGAACTTCCTAGATTTGCCCCGCAGCAGACTGGTTAAGTACCCCCTGCTGCTGAAGGAGATCCAGAAGTGCACCCCCCCAGACCACCCCGATGAGGATGTATTACCTGATGCTGTGAGTGGGGAGCGCAACACACACACACACACACACACACACACACACACAGAAAATAAACAAATCAAGCATAGCGATAGTTCAAGCAGGCCACCAAGTCACGCCCGGCCACGCTAAATCTCAACTGTCAACTGATCACAATCAGCTCACTGCCCAGCTGATCACGGTAAAGCATAGGATTGGCCAATCTAGACGGGGCTCTTATTTAAGCGTCCTCATCCTACACCCGTTCTTAGAGCCTCCTCTGCAAACATTCTTGCACCTCCCCACCTCCTTTTAATGCTGTGTTTGATTACTTAATGTCATAGTGTTGTCGTTGAGGCTGGCTCTGTTCCGTACCCTGTTCCGAGGGGGGCGGGGTCGTCTTTTTGCTGCTCTCCCTGTCCTTTCATCGTATGCACATAGAATGAGAAGGAGCTCCAGATCAGAGCCATACCCCCAAATAAAAAGAACTTAATGCAGATAAAATACTTATTTTAACTATAGTGGTCCTGACTGAGCTTACAGTATAGGCATTGTTGGCTGCTTTGAGACATGGGAGAGATTCAGAGAATAATGAATAAATCTTATATTATCGCCTATCTAATGTACTGACTGACAGCACACTTAACGGTGTGTATAAGTGTGTGTATTTTGTGTTGTTCAGTTGGAGCAGATCCACGGCATTGTAGCAACTGTGAACAGGAAAACCGGGGAGGCAGAGTGTCAGTTCTACAGACGAGGATTAACCTATCTGGAGGAAGCCCAGAGGCTCCCAGAGATCCAGCAGTCACGCTACCTCTACTGCCACGGAGAGCTCAAGAACAGCAAGGGACAGGTAGCTTCTTCTCTATAAATCTTCTCCCACTGATGGCCCTTTAGCTTGTCTTAATGCTATACAAAGTTATCTTGAAAATAATATTTAATGAACATTTCTTGTAAAAAAAACATGTTGTATGTTACAAAGCTAATAATAATGAATACATTAGCATGATGATGATGATGATGATGATAATGATGTGTGTGTGCTTCACCAGCGTCTGCACGTGTTCCTGTTTGAGCTGGCTCTGGTACTCACCAGGCCTGGGGAGGAGAGGGATGGAGGCCAGGTGTTCCACGTCTACAGGCAGCCTCTGCCCAACGCTCTGCTCAACCTGGAGGAGATTCCTGATGGAGAGGCCAGTGGAGGGGGAGCCTTTAGGGGAGCCTTTACAGGAGGGAATGATAAAGGTACTTGCAATACACCAAACGTATGTTATTAACAGTTACTTGGTGAATAATAGATCAGTTAGATGTAAGACGTCCTGTAGGGAACTGTGTGTAATTAGGACTCAGTAATTCTAATCCAAGATTTCCATTCTCTCTCTCTCTCTCTCTCTCTCTCTCCCCCCTCCCTCCGTCCCAGTGAGGAATTGTTTCCGCGTGAGTAGCAGAGGGCGCTCCAAAGCCCAGTCCCACAGCCTGCAGGCCAACGATTCCTTCAACAAGCAGCAGTGGATCACCTGCCTGCGCCAAGCCATCGTCCAATCACGGGACAGAAGCGCTCAGGCCAGCCCGTCGCAGCTCGGCTCTCATCCCGACCCTGCCCTCTATCACATAGCTGACCTCAGTCTCAGCTCAGACACAGAGATGACAGACCATACCAGTCGCTGACCGAGTGTCCAGTGTGCTGTATAGACTGTCCACGAATGAACAATTGAGTGGTGTATGTGAAAATAATGAAGACAGTCACACAAACGTACACACACTTAGACACACGCACACATACAGTAGCTTACATTCATACAATCGCTCACCATGCACATACGGTCTTTTCATTATATCTGTTATATTATTACTGTGATGTTACAAGCTGTACACTTAGAATGAGAATGAATGTAAATGCTCTTTATAAAATATTGAGTTTATATATGTTTCACCTTTTTGTATTACTTGTTTTTAATAAACTGACAATATAAGTCTCTTGGTATGTTATGTAGACAGGTGGACAAAGACAGCTCTATAGATAATAAGATCTGGACTGAAAAGATTACAGACGATTACCTCTCTCTCACACTCTGTTCAACTGTCTGCCTGCCTGTCGTGACACTAGAGAGAAGGCACAGAATGATATAGACTTACAGCCCTAGCCTACAGACATTGAGTGAAATAGAAGACATCCCCTTATGCATTTTTAACAGCTCAGCAGGTGATGGGAACAGTTTGGTGGGACAGTGTGCACAGATAAGAGAGCAGCCGCTCGGGTGAGTTTATTTCTCTCTCACTGTATACTAATGCTACAGCATTAAGATAACTTTGTTTTCGTGGTACTAAATGTGTTTACTAAAAATAGCTGTAGAACGATGCAAGCATGCACCGTAATGCTCAAACGGTCATATCCTGTTTTCATGGGTTATGTAATTGACCCCTCCAGGACAGATCGCAGCAGGGCTCAAAAAGTGCAGTGTGTGTATATGTATATGCCCCGAAGCTGATGGTTCATACTGTATCACTGTGGTCTGTAGCTGAGCATCACATACAGATTGGATCTACTTGTTTTTGATGTATGGCTAAAAATATATTTTACATATTTAATCACACCTACTGATTAAGGTAAATTATTCTTGTCGTGTCCTATGCAAGGATGGAAACAGATAATATGGAAAATCCATGCTTTTCTGACGGTATCTGTAAAAATGTCTACCTTTAGTTAGAATTCTATTTATCTGTAAATTATGTTTTAGCTGTTATAGTACTTTACTATTTATATTGTGTTTACTGTTTATCACTTTGCTACTGTGATGTGTAATTTCTCATTCATGAGACAAAGGCATATATTTTCTATCTGCTTAAGCTAACATATACATCCAGTGTTTGAGCCCACCCACAATTGAGATTGCAAACCCGGTGGCTTGCAATCCCTGAAAAGCCCTAATCTGTTACAGGGTTCAGACCCACTAGTGTAGTTGTTGAAACGGGATGCCTGGAGCTAATGGCGTCAACACGGAGGGCTCATGCAAGGCCCTTTGTCGGACCCTCGTGTCCCAAAACGGACTGCAGAGGGAGCCGGCAGATATCTCCCAGTCTGTCCTCTACACCTCTTTGATGGGCCTCCTCCTGGTTGCTGACAAAGAGGTGTGCACATTTAGCATGTGTTGGTTGGTGCGTATTGTCCATGTGTCAAACTAGCATTTGGAGAATAAGTTCTTATGTCATTTTGAGGAAAATCAACATGTTTAAAGTTTTGCTCAAAAGGGCCTTTTAATTACTTGACATGGATGCATGACTGTTAATGTAAAGCAAAATACACTGGTGTGTAGCCTACATTGAATGTTTACAAACTGCACTGATTAATTAAAAGTAAACCTACGTCAACAATGCTTGTTAAAGCAGCTGTCAGCACTTCCTGGTTGTAATTAGATGACTGTTTTGAAGTTGACCTTTTAGCTTTCCTGACTATGCTAATGAGTTAAGTAGGCTAAACCTGTCCCTTCAAAAGTGCACGCACACAAACACAGGCTAGTGTCACCTGTGTCTTTGCCTCGGTGTCATTACAGTTAGTACTGTAGCTTTTTGTTTTATTTATTTCCACAGAAAGAACAGCTCAATGTAGGAAATGGAAGAGTTGGCCTCAGCAACATGGGAAACACCGTAAGTGTTTAGCAGCATCTGCAAGATTTGTAGACAATAATTCCTGCACGCATTCATTCCATGTATACGTGCATTATCCATTAGTGCTTCCTGAACGCAGTAGTACAGTGTTTGTCTCATACACGGGGCTTACGAGACTACTGCCTCCTGAAGTCCTACACACAAGAGAAGTGCTCCAAAGAGGATGCTAAACTAATGGAAGGTATGCAACCCTCCTTACAGTTTAGCAGAAGGAATTGTTTGAACCTTCTTTGTCCCAGAAACAGTGTTCTCCTCTCCTCACAGTAGTCCCCTAACCCTTGTACCTGGTCATACCATGACAGCCTTCTCTCAGGTGTTGGCAGGACTTTGGGACCTGAATGGAGGAGACACCGTAGTCAATCCACGAAAATTTTACCATATTTTCAAAGAAGCAGTGCCTAACTTCAATGGCTACAGGTGGGAGTGGGATCCTTGTAATTGTGTTCTATATACAAAGAGTGAATTTGAGCACCAGAGCTGTTTGTTTCTCAAGCGACAACATAACTGTTGTTTGTTAAATATACAAGTGTCTTGCTTTGCATTAGCAGTACTCGTTTGCCCTTTGTGTCCCCAGTCAACAAGACGCTCAGGAATTCCTGCGGTTCCTTTTAGACAGGCTACACACCGAAATCAATCGGCGACCATATGTGCGACGGTCAGGCAAGGAGCCCGAACAGAAATATGCCAAATTTAGGTCTGCATGTTTGTTTGTCAAGTGATAAACATTTATAGTAAGTAAAAACCAAGATGGGCTCTTACATTATGCATCGCTCTCTTTCTCTCTCTACATCTCTCTATCTATCCCTCTCTCATTATACCTGTCAGGATTTCGGAAGAGGCCTCTTCTATGTGGAAGAAGCATTTAGAAAGGGATGATAGCAAAATAGTAGGTCAGGAATGAATCTCATTCATTTTATTTCTTCATGGACATTTCATCTACACAACTGTCATTTTGGAGTGACTGTTGTTTCCCCGTTCTCTACTGT
This sequence comes from Forbesichthys papilliferus, assembly GCA_025399855.1. Lineage (NCBI taxonomy): Eukaryota > Metazoa > Chordata > Actinopteri > Percopsiformes > Amblyopsidae > Forbesichthys > Forbesichthys papilliferus. The sequence goes on along the minus strand of JAODOY010026790.1, from coordinate 36,297 downwards.
CCCTTTACTTGTCCTTCAGACCTGTTCTCAGGCCAGCTGCGTAGCTCACTACACTGCTCGGTGTGTTCGCACTGCTCCACAACATTTGACGTGTTCTGTGATCTGTCACTACCCCTCCTCAAGCGGAGCTCCACTAGAGAGGTCACGCTCAAGGACTGTCTGGATCTCTTCTCTCAGGAGGAGAAATTGGACGGGGAGAATGCACCAGTATGTATTGCCAGGGGAAAAAAGGATGGGTTCTGACATATCGCATGGTCAGCCTGTTTAAAGTGGCTCTATGACTTCATACCACTAGATGTCACTAGCATCTCAAACCAAAATGAATGCTTTGTGGGCCACACAGTCGCGCGCAAGTGCTAGCATGCTCGTGAGTCAGCCTAGAAATGAGCCGGAAATGAAGAGAGAGAACAGAGGAGCTCAGATTACAACACAGAGGAAGGGTGAATTAATGCTGTCCTCTCAATGCAATTACTCCAATATATATTTAGAAAGTAGTTTACTGCTATGTTAATGTGTTCAGGGTAACAAGGCAGAGAGCAGTGTTATTCATTTAACTATTAACGCCAATTCAAATACAAATGAGGGGTTAATTAATGAATACAAATGCAGTTTCATTGCCAAAAGTGTTTGTGTGAGTGTATATCTGTCCGTCTCAGATGTGTGAGAGGTGTAACAGGAGGACAGAGAGCACCAAGAGGCTGTCCATCCAGAGGTTCCCCCAGGTCATTGTTATCCGTATCCTAAACGCTTCCAGCTGAGGCCAGATAACAAACAGCGTTCTATGTGTATATAAAGATAATTATTTGTGATGTTACAAAGCCTTGATAGCCCATATCAGATCTCAATCGTTTTACCATGTTGCGGTGGTCGATAAGTAAAAGCACGGTGTGCGTCTCTTTCCCACTCACCGACCTGAACTTGGGACCTTACGGACCTGTTGACTGTGGTAACACGATTTAATGTATTATCACCATCCTGTCCGTTTTCTTTATTATTCGTATATGCTATCGGGTCATATGGTATATTATAGTGTGCAATCCATAGTGTGATTCTACACCATGCAGGTCAAATGCACTTACCAAGGTTAATACTATTACATTAGCAACTTTTGCTCTTTACATTTCCATCTATTTCCAGGCCCTGTGCTATATGACTTATATGCAATATGTAACCACTCTGGGATGGTAAACATGGGCCATTACACAGCCTGCTGTTTAGAGGAAAATGGATGGTGCTACTATAATGACTCAAGGTGAGATACCCCAGTCTCAAGTGATCTTATGCATACTTTGTTCTGTGTTTTTTACTATGTGGCACAAACTGGTTGTCCTGGTTGCCAGACACAATACTCCCTTTGTGAATATAGCCTGGCCATGCTCCATGTGGACGACAATGAAACGTCGACATTGGGAACAGTCGTTGCATCCGACCTCTGGTTAATTTTGAACCTATTGGACAGAGTTGAACCAATCAGTGTTGCACAACTGTTTTGATTGCGTCATTTAGCTCTGTCACCATTTCGAAACATGCTCGACTTCAGCGCTCGATGTCAACACACTTACGCATCCTGATTGGTCCGCCAGCAGGGTTGTTGTGAACACAGGGTTTCCAGACTAAAATCTCAGCAAAATGAATTGAGTTGAGAGCAATAGCCGTGTGGAGCCAGGCTACAAACTTCACATTACATTATTAATGAAGTCTTGGCTCCCCGTAATACTTATTATGCATATAGAAATATCTTACATAGACTACAACGTACTGTACATGCATATACATTATGTATGCATCTATTCTCAGTGCCTACAAACATTAGTCCCTGATGTACTGAGGTTCATCATAACTGCAATATTTATTTACTCCATTGTTGTCCTATGTTGTGTATCTGTTGGGGTATGTGCTGTGATTGTGTTTTCCGAGCTGTCGTCTTAGCCAGGCCACACACAGAAAAGATTAATGTCAGAGAGCTATTTTTGTGTTTAAATAAAGGTTAAATCAAACAAAAATACATAGATAAAATAAACAGGTTGCTGTTCACTTCCTCATTCTTGATATTCTCCTTCTGTATTATAATGTTCTCAATACTCCACTCGTTCTTTCCATTACAGTGTAACTACGATCTCAGAGAACCAGCTCCAGACCAATCAAGCTTATGTACTCTTCTACCAGCTCAGCAACAGCAATGCCGCCAGCAGGAAATAAACCTCAGACAGGCTGAGCTACAATGTGACTGACTACACAGACCTTCAATATGAACAGTACATAGAAATAAAAGGAAACACCTGTGCTCACACATTGTGAACTCTACCACTGAAATTCTTATCCCATACGTGGACAATAGACTTCAGGTACTGAAGAGGCTGTCAATGAAGCAACAGGACATTTTATTTCAACGGGTCGAAGAGACAATGTTCATTCTCTAAATATGTAGAAGCTTTGGGAGAATCTGAGCATATAAAGTTTGCGCGCGCGGAAGAGAATGGGCGCTTTAGGCATGGTTAAATCCAGAAAACTACGCTATAGGTTAAATCACCCACTGTGTACATAAATATGTTGCAGAGCTCAAACATGTTTTGGCTTGATAACAAAAGGCTAAATTAACCATGATAATGACTGATTAACCGATTAACCATAAGGTAGCCAACTGTAGAAGAATTCATAGAAGTTGAAGTAGATTGAATGTAAAATGCACTTCCCTAAATTAAAAGTGAAAGTCTTTAAATGTATGATGAAAGTTTGATGTTGTGGTCATTATGTACTTCAATCCATACATATGTTTACTTTTTTTTTATCATTGATTGCTGAATCACCATAATAGCATTTCTGCATTAAAATATGTAATAAACATTACTATTGTGATGTTTTTTGGATACCCTCCTGTTGGAGAGTGTTACATAAAATCAGTCGAAATGTATACATATTTATAAACAAATCACTTGACAATAGATCTCTTATAGTTAGGATCTGAAATTCAATGCCGCCTCTTGTAGGAAGTCGTCATCACTGGCACACAGCGAGCTGGGCGGGGCTATCAGTCGGTCAGGAAGAGGAGAAAGGCGGACACAGAAACATCAAACGGTAATGGCACTCAAAGTCAGCTTTTTAACTTGATGCCAGTTGGTTTTATATATACAAAAGTATATTGTTTGTGTATCCATCCTCATAGTTACATTTTATGAAAAAATGTCTCAAATGTCTACAATTATAGCGATCGGAAACACCATTAGGTTTCTTGCTAGCCAGCGTTAGCTGGTTTGACAGGCCCCGACCACTAAACATTACGGAATGTTCTATGTTTACAATTTTAGCGTTTAGCTAGTATACTAATGTGCCCATTTAAGGCTTTATACGATATCAGTTGTATTTACGTGTGTGTATATATATATATTTAGTTTTTTACTTTGAGATAAGTATAAGTTTAGGTACGTTTAATTAGACAGTTATGCTAACTATATTTGGTCTTTTATTCCGCAATGCCAATCGGTCAGATGAACCAGTCAGCATATACATTTGAGCTTTTCGGCAGTGCCGAGTATATTGGAATAATTGTTGGAACTGTGTTCTCTCTCTCAATCAGATGGAAGACACTTGCTTTAATATGTGAACTAATCCCTTCTATTAATCTGTAGATGGCAGCCATCAGGAAGAAGTTGGTGATCGTAGGCGATGGTGCCTGTGGGAAGACCTGTCTACTAATTGTGTTCAGTAAGGACCAGTTCCCAGAGGTCTACGTCCCCACTGTGTTTGAGAACTATGTGGCAGACATCGAGGTGGATGGAAAACAGGTATGTTTACAAAACAGTTAAGTAGTAATTAAAATGTAACTGCAGCCTAACATTTGTTTTTGAGCTGTAAATTAAGTAATATGATTGATCAATGCTGGTGTTAATATTGATAAAAATTCCTGATAAACATTAACATTTTATGGGCTGTAAACGGATCTACGCGTCACATCCGTTAAAAATCACTCCAGGACCTGGCTGGTTTCAACGGTACACTTGTTACGCTCATTCGTCATCAAATTACAACGTTAATGTTAATGGAGGATCCCCCACTCAGCCCCTTGCCTCCCCTTACGCAGCTCCTTGATGCATTTTGTTGTAGTGGGTGGAGTGGAGTCAGGCTCAGAGCTGGGGCGCACTTACACTCTAAATGATTGATCTATGTAAAATGAAGACACAGAATATACATAGTTAAAATAAATATAAGATATCATATATATATGCGCGCGCATATGCAAGACATAACTGTCGATTTTAAATGTGATCTAAATATATTGTGTTCCTCTCCCTTTGTCTTAGGTGGAGCTAGCGTTGTGGGACACAGCAGGTCAAGAGGACTATGATCGACTGAGGCCTCTTTCCTATCCTGACACTGATGTTATTCTCATGTGTTTCTCTGTAGACAGTCCTGACAGTTTAGGTATTTGTAATTCACATGCTGTCACATTTACATACACGATTATACCTTTCTGCTATTTCCCCATTTGTTCTCAATGTTGGCATGCCTCTATTTACTGCATCTACTCCAGGAAAAATTCCATCCACAATATTGTTGGCCGTTTCGTTATAGTTCTGCTAGCCATCGGAATGAAGTTGTTAAAACATCTAAGAATTTATTTATGACATGAAGATCAAACGCTTACTGTTATATTACCTCATCACTATGCATCTACCATAACAGCTTTTTTGAAAGAACTACTCTGCCGTTAAGGTTTCTGTCAACTATAGAGAGCGAGATATTTTCCCTCTGGGATGCTATCTATTTTCTAATCACACAGTTGTTGTATGTGGATATTGTGTGCAGAGAACATTCCAGAGAAGTGGACTCCTGAAGTGAAACACTTCTGTCCAAATGTTCCCATCATCCTTGTGGGCAATAAGAAAGACCTGCGCAATGATGAGCACACTAAGAGAGAGCTTGCCAAGATGAAGCAGGTGGGTGTGTTTTTATGATGAATAATCGCATTCCCTGTTCAATGTGTATGTATGCAGGTCTGTTACTTTTATTTTTCAACTTTTCCTTAATGTGTCTCTAGGAACCGGTAAAACCTGAAGAAGGCAGAGACATGGCAAACCGTATAAGTGCCTTTGGCTACCAAGAATGCTCTGCCAAAACCAAAGATGGCGTAAGAGAAGTGTTTGAAATGGCCACGAGGGCAGCACTGCAGGCCAAAAAACGTGGCAAAAAGTCCACCTGCCTTCTGCTATAGGCTGATTTAGAACACAAGGGCTTGCCTTAAGCACAGATTAAAAGGCAGCTTTCAATGAGTTTTGAGGGTTGGTAATTAAGGGAGGGGGAAAGGAAGATTTCATTATAAGGATGCCTAATTTCAAATCATCCAGATACACTTAATGCATTCAAGCAGAAGTGAAAACATTTGAGGAGGATCGACAACCCGGCCTTTATGTTAGAATATGTGCCATATTGCTTGCACCTATAAAACCAACACAATTGTGTAGTGCAGGTGGTTGCGGGATGATATGGGAATGTTTTTATTTCTTTCTTTTTTTTTATATGCCAGGGAAGGTTGAATGGGGATATGAGGGGATGAAGACAGTTTAAGGTCCTTGTCAGGCCAAAGACAAGGGGAGCCAAAAGGAATAGAAACAATTAGGATGGGATAACATAAAGGCCATGTCTAAATGGATCTTACACAGTATCGCCTACATGTAGTGCCTTGAGACCAGTGGCCAGGACGTGTCTGTTGAGGGCTAGGTATTGATAAGCTGGACAGGGTAGTATCTTTGCCATTTTCAGTGTCTGTGTGTCACATCTGTAAATGCTGTTTTCCTGTCATCAGCTTGGCTCCCTCAGGCCCATGTTCTGACTCAGGCACTATGCAGGGGTATGCCTAAACCAGATTGTATGTGATGCTTTCCCATTTTGAATTGCGTACCTAATATACTTTGTGTGTGTGGGTGTGTATGAGCACGAGTGAGTTTTTGTTAATTTTTTCACTCTCTATTGTAGGTCTGCATGCAGTGAATGTGTATATTTGTTTGTGATGTTTATTTTTTCTTTTCCTGTGTTTATGTACTGTATGCATATAAAGGCCTTTATTTTTTGTCATCTACGCCTCTGTCCCCATGCCAAAGTTACCCCTGGCGGCCACATTTTATGGTTTAAACGGGTAATAGAATAAACAGTTCCTCAAAGTGACCGAAACTTTACTGGAAGTTATCACTATAGGCACAATCAGTTTAACCGTTTTGTTTTTAGAATTTACTGTGTATACAAGAGATGCATTTGATTGTGTTTTAATAAGTGGGTTTAATCATGCGTGGTATAGTTAAGTTGAATTTGCTTTATAGGTAGAAAATATTCGATTATGTTATTACTATAGTATCATTTATGTACTGTATGTTTTACAAGGCTTTGTAAGGACATCCTTGTGTGTATTTGCCTTTGAAGCACCTCCTCTTACCCAATTTATTGATATTGTCATTAATGTATTATGCATTTTATTGCTGATGTCTCTAATATTCTTAGTATATTTTAGCCATTTTCTCTAATCCTGCTGTTATGATCATATGTCAGTTAAATGCTGAATTGTAACCATAGTATTGTACATTGTTATTTGGAGGTCAAGATTGGCCCGAGAGGCTGTAAGAATCTAGGGGTAGGGTTGCTGGTTTTTTTTTTTTGTACTGTGACATCTTGGGATTTCTGGAGTTTTACAAATAAAGCTGGTATATGGGGCTCGTGTGTGGTGTTTTTTTTTTTTTTAACGAATCTTTGTGTTTACATGAGGCAAAAATAAATACAATATAAATATATATGTGTGTATATATAAATATATATATAAATTGCAATTTGTACAAAAATGTAAAATTCGAGTATACAATGTCATTAGTTAGATCGCTTTATATTATAGTGAACATATTTAAATACGTTTAATGCATCATACAATTCTTGTAAAAACAATATGTAGGGTTGAGCTGCTTACACAAGACTTGTCCAATCATTACAGTGATAATAGTATGGACGCGCAGCAAGCACCAATCAAATGGTTGGAAGTGTGTACCATCCTTGCAAACCTGGACCAGACTGTAGCCATTTTCCTCAGATGGTTTTCTCAAAAATATATTATATATATTGTTTAAGCTGAACTTCTACATGGCATTTCAGAAATTACTATATACTACGTATGGCCCTGGTAAGCTTATTTTCTTATCTTAATATAATCATAAATTATGTTTTATAGTTTAAGGTGGCTACATAAACTAGGCAAGCTAAAGCTACAGTAGTAGCATTGCTATTTGCGCTAGCTCATCTACAACATGCTTAGCTAGCTTGTGTGACCGCAGCATGTCATTGCTGAAGACACCGTAATCTATAGTGAATAATACTTTAACAATTTACAAGAGTATGGCCTGAGGAAATCTGCCACGGTATAATTACAACTTTGCTGTATAGCATGCAAAGTAATGTCATATTACAGCTCAAGTTAGCTTTGCCTCTGCTGCTGGGTTGTACTGTGCCGTACTGGTAGCTGATCTCATCTCTTTCTTGCAGCCACTCTTATACATCAATTTCACAGTGAACCAGTAAATTTAATAGTATTGTAATGCTTACCACTAATAATCAATTTTTTCCCCTTTACAGTCTTAATCTGTGTTGAAATATAAGTGGAAAGAGGACAGACATCAGAGCCGGGACAGTCCGTTGCTCAGTATGGACTATGAAAGACGGTAAGTGGACATCTACTGTAAGTGTGGTGGTGTTCTATGTTATTGTTTTTCTTAATAAATGTTTGTTTTCCTTTTAATTTTTGTCCCACTCATATTAGGAGTGGGCGCGGTGACCGCATGGGTCGCTATGGCAATACCCCCAACGATCACAACTTTCGTGACATGGACTACAGAGGCTATGGCCAAGAGGATGATGAGAAGGGAGCAGGATATGATGCCAGAACTGGGGCCGATAGACAGTATGGCTGTGAAGAGCAGACTGCAAGTGTCCATGACTTTCCCCCAGGTTGTCTCCAGGACCGTTCAAGGTTTCACCAGAGAGGAGAGATGGGACGCGGGGGGAAGGGGCTCCCATGCCATGCTCGCCGCTTGGAGCCCCAATCTGATCTAGCTTTCCCCAGGCTCCCACAGGATGAGGAGAGGTCTAGGAGGGACTTTGAGCAGTTTGGAACTGGCCCGCAGGATAGAAACCGGGGGCAAGGTGGGAGAAGTTACCCTGACAACACAGCCCCACATTTAAGGGGTAGAGAGGGGGACTGGGATTGTGAAGGTGCCACCCCCTCTGAACATTTAGAATTCAGCACGACAAGACAGAGAGAGGATGAGAGGTTCTGCCTTGGGCCAGTAAAGAGGAGGGTAAGCTCTTAGCCAAGTACTTAAATACATTAGTTGTGGCTTTCACTCATTTGTAACAGGTGTGTTTTTCGTGTGTGCGTGTGTGTGTTGGTTTGAGAAGATTTATCAGGGTGGTCTAGAAGATGGTGTGATCGCAGGCTCAGACCTGTCTCTGGACGACTTGGATCAGCCGGACCAAGAATACCGAGCAGACCTAGACCACAACCAAAGACCCAGCAACATCATCATGTTGCGTATGTTGCCTCCCAGTGCCACTGCCAATGAGGTGCGTCTTAGTTTGTGTGTCCCGCCCTGGGTGCGTCACAGTAAACGTGGTTAAGTAGATTCCCCGCCTGCTGCTTTAGCGCTGATGGACCCCTTTGGTCCATAGATCCGTGCCCAGCTTCAGGAGCAGGGGGTCCAGCCTAGAGAGGTTCGCCTCATGAGGAACAAATCTTCAGGTGAGGACTGCTCCACTGTGCCGTTTTTTAATTAAAGCATCACATGCCTTTTCTCTCTCGTAATTAATCTTCCTCCATTACCAAACTCTTTCAAGTCAGCCACTCTGATTTCTTTCACTCTCTTCCACGTTTGTTTTTTTTGTCATTCATATCTAAATAATTTCTCTTCCTTTTTGCTGTTTTCTTGACACCCCGTCCTCCCCGATTCTCTGGCAAGTGGGCATAACGTTGTGTGTGTGTGTGTGTGTGTGTGTATATTTAAAATGTGTTTCTGAGCCTCCGCCCGGGCACACGTTCTGCCCTGCTTGTTGTTGTGACCCTGCTTGTGCGAGCAGAACAAGCAAACGCACCATGTACACCCTGCAGGAGATCCCCATCCACGGTCCCCCTAAACATGAACAGGAGAGCATGGATAATAGCCATATAGGGCACTTTAATGAGGAGGTCCTTTTTAGTCATCGTTTTCATTTGCACCGTTCCCACTACTCTCACCCACATTTATTTTTCTCATCGATCATGCTAGTCACCTCCGCTGTGACATGAGGTGTATTTGATCTGGTGATCTACACTCACATACTAACAGTTTCGGTTGTGAATGACGAGCAGAATGGTTTTGTGTGTGTGTGTGTGTGTGCGTGTGTGTGTGCGTGTGTGTGTGCGTGTGTCCACTCCATATGTATGCATTGGCCCGGATATGAGTTCCTCCGCTATGTGTTAATCTTCCATTTGCTCTTAGATGCCAACATTAACTCTCTCTCTGTGCCTCTCCTCTCTCTGTTTGTCATACGGTCGATCACTCATGTGTCTTTCTGCTAACTCACTGGTTGTCTGCAAGTTGTGTTCCCCCTGCTCGGACACGCTTACAGTTCAACACATCGCTCTCTCTCCATGTCTTTTTCACTCTGTTTCTGATCCCTCGTCGGCTTTAGACCTTCTACATTGACAATTATGACGTTGACATATGACATTTGTATTACACTTCCTACCTTCTGTGGAATATTGTAGAGTGAAAACAATCTGAATGCATGTAGAACACGTGATCATATTCAATAAAGCTGTAATTACACATGGTTAGGAAATGGGTTTATTATACTTTTTTTTTTTTTTTTTTTGATGTTACAGAATTGAGTATTAAATACCTGCGGTGTGTGTGTGTTTGTATCTGCCGTGTTTATTTTTTCTCTCTCCTGTGAGTTCCCGAGTGCTTATTTATTCCAAGCTAAAGATCTCTGACTCAAACCGATGAGTAGGTTGAATTCCCCATTCCTCCTGCCTTTGTAATTCTCTCTCATTGCATCCTCCGGCCCTTGGTAAACCGCATGCAGTATTGAAGAGCATCGCCTGTGTCTCTCTCTCAATTTCCCGACGCGTGTAACATCCAAGGGTTCGAGAAAGCAATGGTGTAATGTAATCTGTGCCGATACAGGGTCTCTCTCTATCTCTTGTCTCTGTACATGAAGCACTAACCCCTCACTGCGTTGTTGTTATGTTGTTGTTGTTGTTCGGTTACCATGGCGCTGGGCGGTGTCCAGGTCAGAGCCGGGGATTCGCCTTCGTCGAGTTTAATGTCATACAGGAGGCCAGCCGCTGGATGGAGACCAACCAGGTCACTCTCCCCTACACAGACACGCATACACCTATACACACGCAAGCACACTTAATGATGGACTCACCTATGCAATCACACCTGGCTTGGTCTTGTGCACATTGAATAATTCAGTGTGACATTTGCACACAGAGTGGAGAATCCCTTTTTTTTTGTGCGATTGAGGTAGGTGGAAGTGGGTCTTCAGACACAGAAGCTCACACGCAGGTTAACTGTAATCTATCTTGCATCCTGCCTGTCTTGTCATGGGACTGGATGCAATTCTTACACAAGCGGACCCTTCCGGCCTGACACTCTCTGCTCTTAATAGAGAACTATTTCTGATGCATTCTCTCTCTCTCTCTCTCTCTCTCTCTCTCTCTCTCTCTCTCTTTATTTATTTTTTTACCTGATTAAGGGTAGGCCTACACCAGAGCCATAGAAAGAACAGAGTTTTGCCATTAATATAAAGATATATATATATATATATATACATATATAACTTAATGTTTTGGTAATTAGTAGTCAATAAATGCACCGATTTACATTTGAAATATAATTTATAGGTCATTTTAGTATTTAGGCTACCTTCCGGGAACTGTTTTGAGGCTCCGTAGCTGTCAAAAAAACGGTGCATTGGCGTAAAGAGAGATGACGCGACTCTCTCTTTACATGGCTCTGGCCTACACTCGTTAACGTTTCCTGTACCACCACATCTCAGATAGCAGCGCACCGTGTGTCAGTGTGATTATTTACCACCTGGTTTTCCTGTGTTTGATGCTGTCATATATCTGGACCATCTGCCATACGTTATCTTTGGAAGCTGTTGTCTGGGCGTTGATGTTGGTGAGAGAGGGACGGGAGGGCCAGTCTGTAAAAGTGGTGAAAAGGTTTCCCCTTAAGGGGGGGGGGTTGACACATTGAACACACAACCGGGCGCCCATGCACCGCAAATACACCATCTCAGTCCGTCCCAATTTCCCTAAAGCTGAAGGTTGCAATTCTCCCAGGTCCTATTTCTTTCAACCCCAAAGTTTCTTCTCTCTCTCTCTCTCTCTCTCCTCCCTCTCGATCTCTCTTGCTCATCTTTTGTGAGGCTTCTCTCTAGCATGTGTGGCCTAATTATCAGTGATAATCATTCTTTGTGTTGCCCTCCCCATTTCTTTATTTTCTTTCAGAGAGTGCTGTCTATTCTGGGACAGAGAGTGTCTATGCACTACAGCGACCCTAAACCTCGTGCCAATGAGGACTGGCTTTGCAACAAGGTTGTGTGTGTGTGTGTTTGGGTTCCTTGCGTATGACTTGCATATGTTTATTGCACCAAGTGGTTTCTAACTACTTTCCCATCCCAACAGTGTGGTGTGCAGAATTTCAAAAGGAGGGAGAAGTGCTTCAAGTGTAGTGTGCCCAAATCAGGTAGGTCTTAATGAATCTAAATGTCTGCTGCACAATTACCTGTACTATGTCAACGTATAGTTGGACGTGTGCGACACAACCTCTTGAAATACATGCGATGCAAATCGCACTCTGACCTACGGCAGAGGCTGAATTGAAGCTACCACAGCTGCAGAGGGAGTTGGCTTTAGGACTTCACACGGAGGGGGCCCAAGGGTTGCTTCCCCTGCCAGTTCCATACCATTCCTCTGGGCTCGCTCTGAACACCGGACAAAGTGCACAGCAGGCCGACGTGGCCAACGACAGTAAGCCTCCCTTCTGCCTTTGAACCGATTACATTATAGCTCTGTGGAAGTTATTCCCGAGAGCGATTGCTAACTTTCAAGTTCAAAACAAATCGCCATCAGAAGCTCCGCCCCCCACACATATTGAAATGCATCACAAAACCGAGCGGCGTTGTTGTTGTGAGCAGTGTTCGCCACTTTATTTTTTGTTCCTATTTACATGGCTGCGTAGAAGTACTGGATACTTTTGTTTTCTTCAGCACGCAGAGAACGTTAAGCTAGCTAGGCTACCCTAGGAGATATTTGCTGAATTTGGCGAAAGTGCATTAGCTTGAAATAGAAAGCACCTTTTTTTTTTAAGGAAGATCTTTTCCCCTGCTGTCATTAATCAGCTCTGATCCTGAGGAACCTCGGACCTCACACTACAGTGGAAGCCATCCTGTCTGCGCTGGCTCCCTTCGCCACCCTCTCCCCCTCCAATGTGCGCCTTATTAAGGACAAGCACACCCACCTCAACAGAGGCTTTGCTTTCCTGCAGTTGTCCACTATAGTGGTGAGTAATGGCAACACATTCCAGACTCATTTGGAAGCAGTTTTACCATCACGATGAATTTTAATTAAAGACATTGTTTGTGGTGTTCATGGCCGTTTTGACAACGTTATAATGTTGTCGGTGAAATGACTATCGTTCTTTAGGAGGCATCTCAGCTGCTCCAGATTCTCCAGGCTCTCCAGCCAGCTCTCTCTGTTGACGGAAAGGCCATCGCTGTAGAATTTGCCAAGGGCTCCAAACGGTAAAACAGTCGCGCACCTAACCGTAGGAACCGCATCAGGAACGTGTTGTCATTGTTGTGAAATGCACAGCGTGGCATCCAATACGCATACCGTCTGTCTCCCCGCGGCAGGGATGTGTTTTTGACCGACGGCAGCAGAGTCAGCGCTGCTACGGTGGCCAGCACGGCCATAGCTGCAGCTCAGTGGGCCGTCACACAGGTAAGCTGACGCGATACCACGCCAGTGCACACGGACGACGCAAAACGCGGCCGCGTTCTCACTCTTCCCTCGTGCCTTTCTGCGTCTTTCATGTATCTGTCAAGACGGCTCAGAATGGCTCAGGCACAGATGCCTCAGCGTACCAGCAGGGGGCGGTGGTAACGTACAGCCAGGACGGGCAGGAGTACTCCGTGCATGACGGCATTCCCTTCAAAGCCCAGACGTCGGCTGCGTCGAGTGCAGCCGGTCTGATGGGGGCATACACTGGGGGAGCAGGCGCAGGTACGAGTCACACGGCAGAAGTTACACGTCACCATGGCAAATGCGTACGCCGCTGTTGCCTAATAAAGTGCTGTCCATTAATGTGTGTGTGTGTGTGTGTGTGTGTGGCAGTGATCTCATCTGTCGCTGTGACATCTGGAGCAGTGGGAGCTCTCACACAGACTCCTGCGGTCGCTGCAGCCAGCAGCACACAACCCACTCAGGTACAGGCTGTAGCAGACTGCGTACTTTTAAGGGTACCAACGGAATGACGTCAGGATTGCCGAGTACCCACTCATGTTAATGTAAAATCAATCAGTGCCAAGTTTTGGCAAGTTTGAACTTGCGTCTTTTTTTTTTTTTTTTAGGGAGTAAAGTACTGAAAAAAGGTACCATTAGGTACTGAATTCCAGCTATCTGTTCAAATGTGAATGGTTCCCAATCCCTCGTATTTGCTTTAGTTATGTTTTTCTTCAGTATTCTCTCTTATGTGGGTGCCTTTTTCTCAAGGCCTTTTATTTACATTTACAGCATTTGACATATCAGAATAATTACAGCATCTATTCATCATGACTACTACCACAATGTCAATATCACTGAATGTCCTTTTGTGTTCCAACAGGTGGAGATCGTGGGGAAACCTCAGCCAGCCACACCCAGCCACCCTGCGACTCCTGGCACCGAACACGAGTGTCAGCAATATCGTAAGTGTGTGTCTCTGCAGGATGGAGGGGCAACTTTTGCTTACATTTGATACTAATGTGAATGTCCCCCATATCTATTTTCAGCTGTGCCAGATGTGTCCACCTACCACTATGATGAAAGTTCTGGCTTCTACTACGACCCCTTCACTGGACTCTATTATGATCCTAACTCTCAGGTAGAGCCCTTTTACTCTGCCATTAGCAAGTAACAATGGCCGGTTTCCTTTTATATATGCCTTTGTCTAACTCTTCCCTCCATCTTGTTCATTAGTATTACTACAATGCCCACACCCAGAACTATATGTACTGGGATGGAGAGAAGCAAACTTATGTTCCCGCTTCGTCTAACTCTGAAGCAACTGCTCCTCCTGGTGATAACTCCACCTCTACAGATACTGGAGGCAAGGAGAAGAAGGACAAGCCCAAGAGTAAAACGGCTCAACAGGTAGATAATGCATCAAATTACCTGTATAATATGATATTATCAGTCTGCATGTTGTAATAATAGCAGCAATGTGATGTTGCTAGTTATATAATCACAAAACGCAAACAAATGAAGTGAGAACGATACAGTATATGCTCCTCTGATTACAGACAAAGTACAAAACCTCTCATTGATTAGCTATTTATTACCCACATTGAAATCTTTAAAAAATCCGGGCTTCCAGGCGGAACAAAAACACATTAAAGACTGTCTACTTTCCAATAAATGCTGAGATTTCCTATGTGAAAAGCTCTCTGGTTTCCATGTGGGACCCAAAATGATGAGCTAAAGGCCTGTTATAAAATGTATGTCTTTTTGCCATTTACGCAAGGCATACACTTAAATCTGCCGTAACAGCCCATTGAAGCCTGGCTGTTATAGCAGTCCACGGGCCGTGCTTCTTTTGGTCTCGTCAGCCTGCTATGCTGTGCACGAATGCAGATACAGTGGAGATTAATCAATAAAGGATATTGTCCAGATGCTATAGCTTTACAATTTGTAATGACTAAACGACACCTTGTAGAGAAAGCTGGACTTTTTAAAGCTTTCCTAGTCTTTGCCACTGATGTACTAATATGCACCCCAGATTCTGAGAGCATGTGTTTTTGCTAACATTAATAGATAGCCAAGGATATGGAGCGCTGGGCTAAGAGTCTTAACAGGCAGAAGGAGAACGTCCGGTCTGTCACCTCCTCAACCGCGATGAGCTCCACAGTGATGCTTCCTGGGTACACTAGGGCACCAGGTCGCCCTGACGACCGCAGAGAATCCGCCACTGCCGATGCAGGCTATGCCGTTCTTGAGAAAAAGGTGCGTGGCCCTATTTGTGGACATTGTGTAAGGGAATGCAATGCACCTACCGCCGAATGTAATCCCTGCCTATATCCTTTATCCTTGCAGTATTGAGCACGTTTATAATAAAGTAATAGTATTAATATTATCCACAGCATACCTGAACTTCCCACAACCATGTATTTTTCCCACCAGGGAGCCTTGTCTGAGCGACCACAGATATTCCTGGACCAGATCAGACATGCTGCGGAGGTATTTTCCACTGACTGCCCTACCTGATGTGTTATTGCTGTGACTGCTCACATGGTCACTTGTGCTGAGACACCTGTGACAGACATGTTATGAGTATTATTTTGAATAGAGTGCATGGGAGAATTCTGAATTGGCAAATTTGGCAGTTGGACGAAAAGAGCTAATAGTCTGCTCTATATTATTTTCATCCGATTGGTTTGGCGATTGTATACATGCAGCTTTTATGTCCTGGTGATTATTGAAAGGGCAGTTATGTCTCTCCCCATTCATTTCAATACGGTCTTCCTAATAGCGTTTCGAAGATGGCTTGCCTGTGATGTCAGTGACCTGTGTTCTTGTGTAGAATTCTCCCCCCCGGCTGCAACCAGGCCTGGTGCCAGCCTACAGTGGAGAGACTGACAGCGAGGATGAGGGAGGAGAGAAAGAAGACAAAGATGGCCGGATGACAGACTGGGTTAAGCTAGCTTGTCTGCTGTGCAGGAGGCAGTTTCCCAGCAAGGAGGCTCTGATCAGACACCAGCAGCTCTCAGAGCTCCATAAGGTGTTTGAAGACAAATATAACAGTATATCTTTGTTTTAATGCTGCCTATTTGGTAGCTTGAGTTTTCTGGATTGGTTCTACCTCTCCTCTACTAGTACATTTATGTTTGTATGTAATATTTGTTTGTGGTTTTATATTATAAGCAATTAGCATTTTCTCCTTGTCACCAGTGCATTTTAGTGGCTGTCTGTTGTCTCTTACTTGCACAAATATGCTATATCCAATCAAATGAGATAGCGACGATTGAAGGAATCACTTGTGAACTTTGACCCATTGTATCTGTCTGCACTTCAGCAAAACCTGGAGCAGAGAAGAACCCAGCAGGAGACAGTTAGCACAGAGGTCAGTCAAGCCTCAGGGTTATTTTAGAGTGTCTGTTGTACACAGCGGGTTGGTGATGGGTTACATTTGACCATTAATTTGCTGCTGTTTTCTCAGTGCCAGAGAGGTGGAGACAAACCCGAGCCTCTAGACGCTAAGAGGAGGAAGTTCAGCACTGTGTAAGCTTCAGAAAAACTCACAAGCAGCAAACATTACACTCCATAGCTTCATAGACAAAGGAGCTGTATGCAACATGACATGAATGCATTGTTTCACAAAGCACTTCTAACTCAAATGCGGATGTACTGAGAGAGATTACTGACCATGGAAATATGTAATATATCGTATTATGTTGTATTTGTGCTTTTAGATATTTTTTTACTGTTATATAGTATTTATTTGTATATGTTATATTGGTGTTATGTTCTCACTTTAGGGATGGGGTGGCAGCCAGTAGTCTTGGAGCTAGGATGCTTCAGGGCGGTGTGAAAAAGGGGCTTTTGTTGCGCAACATGCAAGTGGAGTGAGACTTCACCTTCAAGACCTCCACCATTATGATTTTAGTTACATGGACACCTGTATATAACGCTAACCATGATTTTTACTGTTACTCTGGCTAGAAATGGAACTTACCTCAACAATGAAACTGATCAGAAGAACTGGTCCTGTAGCATTGGGAGCTATTGCACAGAATGCACCTTTTTTTTCCCCCCCCCCTTCTGAATAATGCAGTTTTAGCCTAGTCTTGCTTCAGAGCTTGTGAGATAAGATAGCTTAATTTTGACAAGAGACCCATCTGCTATTTGAAAATAACAATCATTATAGATCAATGACTGACCGCTAACAATAAAATACATTGTCTATGCACCATTATTTTGATTTAAAGGTAAAGTGTATGTTTTAGTCATTCAGTGAATGACTAGTCAGCACATTATATATTTGATCTAAACATATTTGTACACTGAAACTTCTTAATAGGATAATAGTCAGTGGAATATAAACTGGTCACAGTTGGAAATGTGTTTCTGTATGTAATATTTGTGCATTGTAATATAGCTCTTTAAAATAAGAATTTTATTTCTTTATTTGAAGAATGTGATTAATTGTGTGTGTGTGTGTGTGCAAGTGCATATATCTGAATTTAATATTCACACATCAACTTCGATCATCACCACTTATTACTGGGTTTTTAAAGTGATTAGTTACATCACTTGTTACACTATAATACTTTCACAATCACTACCCTGCCTTGGCCCTTTGAAAAAATGACAAGTATAGCCAGCTCATTTTAGAATTGAATCCCCTTTATTAGGAGTCAACAATCAGCCAGTGAAAACATTGCAGCCTCTCAAAACAGGTTGGTTCAATAAGCCTAAGCATAAAATGGAATCCGGGGGGAGGTTATTATAATATTACAGTAACTTGTTGCTGATGGTCAGTTTTCAAACAAACCTTTCAAGACTGCATGTTGTGATAAGGAATTCAGTATAGAGAAGTTAACTGATTCTGTCTATGTCAATATTGTGTATAGACATTGCATTTTTTATATGGTTATTGTGGTTAGTAATTATATAATTATTTTCCTAACAGGTTTCTATAGTAACTACCACGATTGAGCTCTGCTTACGAGTTGGCTAGCATGTTTTGCTAACTGACGTTAGCAAATCGACTAATCTAATACTATACGTGGGTAAGTATATTTTGAATACAATGTCGGGTTTTAAACATAAATTAACTAACATTGGCTGGAATTTGGTACAATAATTGTTTGCCATTATCGTGTAATCCCAATTGTAATCAATTTCACCAAATGAGGTTCAAATTAAGTCCTGAACATGTCTGATGCAGAGGAGGACGTCGTCCTTACAGAGGATGAAGGAGAGAACGCCAAAGGAAATGATATTGATCACAAGGTCGAGCAAATGTATACTCTGTCTATAGGCACATATTTCACTGTCAAAATGTAAGGCAGTTAAGCTTTTGTCAGCATTTCCATTGGTTTTTATTTTATCTACTGTATAGGTCCCTTTATGCCCTTTGGACCAAGAAACCATCGCCCCGGGCCTGTCATTGCTGTGCCGTACAGATAATGGACTAGCACATGCTTTTGTTAAACTGGATCTGAACAACAAGTATGGGATAGCACAGAACACTTGACTATACATCTGGGATCAACATTTTTTAGGCTATTAAAGTGCCTACCAGCCTCCACTGATAGTTTCATCCCTTTGTTTCAACAGGGGCCTGACAGACATAGATGCAATAAGCAACTTTATTCACATACGTTACCTTGATTTGTCCAACAACCACCTTGCTATCCTCTCTCCTTTGGCGTCACTGACCCAGCTGATATGGCTGAAGGCAAGCATGCTCTAGTCTAGTCTATTAGGCTTATATTTATGTAAGTGTCATTTGCATGTCTGCTGGCGACACTATTAACCAATAAAAAACATAACCTGTATCCAAAAATGGTTTTCTGTAGATTGAGAACAATGCAGTGACAAATTTTAAAGAACAACTACTACAACTCGAACAGCTGACACACCTGCAATGGCTGAGTGTTGCCAGGAACAAGCTGACAGCATTGGAGAGCCTTAATATGCCTGCGCTTGAGATCCTCAATCTAACTGGTACTCCTGACGGCTTTAGTCTTGTTTGATTTTGTTCCATTCTGCTATGCAATGTATTGCGCTGTAGAGGTGATTGTGTGACCTGTAGGTAACAAGATTCAGATTGTGAGTGGACTACAGTCCAACCTTTTGAGCAACTTGGTGACTTTGGAGCTGAGAGGAAACTACTTGGAGACCACAGATGGCATCTACCTCCCAAAGCTACGCCAACTATATCTGGTAGGCTATGGGTTGAACTCAAGTTCAAACTACTTTTGAACTACATTTGAACTTGAGGGCAGTATAGATTAGGGGTTAAGGTGGTTGACTTCCACCTCAAAGGCTGTATCCCCACCATGTTTGACTACTTGTGTGTAAGCTATAAGCATCCTTGAGAAAGATGCCCTTACAACATCTTCTCCATAATACAATTTACCAGCAAAAGCTTATATCAGAATAAGTGTGTTGAAAGCTGTTGTCTTCCTTTTATTGTTTTCAGGCACAAAATGTTATAAAACGTTTGGAGGGTTTGGAAAAGCTGGAGAACCTTACCACGCTTCATCTTCGAGAAAACCAACTGGAAAGTCTAGACGGCTTAAACTCTAACATGAAGTCTTTGCAGTACCTCAATGTCAGGTAACCTGTGTTGCGTACGATTAAATGATGGACAAGTTACCGACAACAACTCCTACCAGCATAATATGTGAATACCTCTTTGTTCATATAGTTATACAAATCTACTTGCTCTTTTCTTTCACAGAAGTAATTCAATCTCTGTTCCGACTGCCTTGCAATCCCTGGCACTTGTGTCCAGTAGTTTGCGATCTTTGGTCCTTTCTGAGAACCCTGTAGCAGAAACTGAAACATACCATCTGGATGTGCTCGCGTTCCTCCCACAGCTGGAACGAATTGACAAGGAGCCAGTCTCCCCCGAAGCAATAACTGATGCACAAGAGAGAATGCAGGTAATGCAGAGGATCATTTGTGTCTACTGGCATTAAAGACACAAATTAAGTATATTAAAGTATTATAGTATAGGCATTAAAGTATAGTAAGTTATTGTAAACCAATACACTTTTTGGTCACCAAATATCTCATTGAAGTCTGCTATATTCTCATCCTCTGTGCACGCTGAATGATATTACAGTACTTCTACATATCCCTGGCTCCGTAAATAGACAAAGAAAGTAGAGCAGACCGCACTATATCCTAACCTTCGCAATGCGTTTCCAATGTGTGGGGTGGAGCTTTTGAGGGAGCAGCCATAATACTTTGAAGGGAGAGGTGCTTTTGATATGAGTTACAAGCTTACTCCAGAATGACTTACTATTTATTTTAATAGAACTGCCCTTGTAAATCATTGTATTAGGTTCTCATTGGACTAACCGTTTGTTTGTCCCTTTAGGAACTGAAGAAGGAGGAAATGTCTGATTCATAAGACAAAGTGCACTTCCTTCTCATAGTTGTTCTGGTGTTTGCGTGTTGGCCAATGTAGAGTAGAAATATTCAGATTACCTACATTACACATATGAGAGGGTTTTAGAGATTTCAATTGTTAGATAACTAATTATCTCATCTTTATTTTGCTTTTTGAATTATTTAGAGACTGAAAATAATTTCCCACGGTGTTTGTGGCATATTAGTTGTTTTTGTAAACCAATAAAATATGTAAATATTTTAAAAAAAAGTAAATTTACTAACATTTATTACCACCATGCTATTTTGTTTTTCACTGAGTAAGGATGAGAAGACAAAACCAGACTTATTTCCTGGTTGGCAGCTATCCAGAAACAACCTTCAAACAAAAAACAAACTAAAATTAAATGGGTACTTATACAATTGTATACAGTTCATGGATTAGAATTGGTTGCAGTCCACAGCCACATTTACAACCTTATTTGTTTTTATTTGTTTTTGTTAATCAATCTATTAAATTAGCGGCCTGTAGTGTACTTTATAGGATTTATTTGATTAGTGTTTAATATTTTTGCACAGTGTAAATAAATGGCAACTGTGTACTATGTACCAAATACGGTCTAGCCATATCTTAATATGGGCCTATCTATAACATAAAGCGACGCGTAATAGCTAATCATCTGCGCAACATGAGCGGCAACAGCTCCTCCAATGACTGCTGGAGGTGGAGCAGACTTAAAGGACACATTTCTTCCAGGCTCGGGCAAGTGTGTGCGGTGTTCATATCACTCGAACTGAAAGTACGCTGAAGGTTCTCTTTCTGCATCCAAGTTGACTTTCAGTTAGTCCTAGTGTCAAGTAAAACATGGCTAGCTACCACAAACCCGACGAAAAAACACTCCAAGGGCTGAAAGACATCGCCAACAAGCTCCGCATTAGTTCCATTAAAGCAACATGCGCTTCTAACTCTGGGTAAGTTGTTTGTAAGTAGTGTATGCCTATTTGCATTTACTGAATGTTATCTGAACACGGGGTTGGCACATTTTTATTTAAATATTACATATTTGCTATACTATATTTGACGGCCTGTGCAACTACTGTACCACGCACGCTATAGCGCAATGCGTGGTCGTCGTGGCCTATACTAGCAAATGCATAATATCTACGTGGTGTTTTTATTTTTTTTTTAAGACAACATAATGAAAACGTGTACTATAACTCGTTATAAAATATGCATGGTTCTTTAGCTAACTGTTAGCTGATAGTAGCATGGTCGGTGTTTACACCCTGGTGGGGAGGCAATTTCATGCGCAGATGTACCGTACGGTAATGTGTCGCTGAAGACCGTCTTTTTGCCAACTCTAGTCGGTCTGTTAACACATTTAAATTACTATATTTCTATCGTTAACCAGACTAAACGCCTGGTGTTACTGTTTAGTTTCGGTGTGTGTAGGTTAGCTCGGTTACTTAATTTGAAAAACTTATTTAACAAGTCACATCGCCATTGGAGCGCTACGGTCTCGTGGTTGCTTATGCATTTTGATTTAAAGTAGCGGCAGTACCGATAATGTTAAATACAATGGCTCGCGTTTTCTCCCGTGTCTACACTGTAAATGTTTAGATCTAGTTTAAACGTACTATTACTTTAAATATTTGATAGGATTTTCATTGAATGCTCTCTACAGAATGCATGAGCGCAGGTAAATTCATGGCGTGCTATATCAGGTATATTCAAGACGTGATATAGTTTTCACTTTGTGATGCAACTTTACTTCTGAAACTGTTTTTTTTTTTTTTGGAGGAACCAGTTCTATCAATTATTAAGTCACAATACAACAGTCTGCTTGAGACACTGCCATGCATGTAACATAAGGTACATTCACAATTGTTATAATGTATTATTGTACTTGAGCGCGCGCACACACACACTTGCGTTGACATGACACATCAAAACGTGTACGTTTATGTGCATGTTTGTTTTTATATATAAATGTGTAATTCTTAACTTTTTTTTTTTTTTTTTTTTAATCTGAAAGATCTAACATGGGTTAGTTAGCCGTGGCTATGTTCTGTCTAGATGCTACAATTGCGTTACCTCTGTCTGCAAATAAAAATGAAATTAAGCTCCTGCTTGTAATTCCATGAATACAAATACTTTGCATCAATTGTGTTTACTCAAGTTGACATTTATAATCAATTTATTTTTCAGCAAAATACCATTAAATGGATGGACATGGGGTAAATGGTGTGCTGGAATGTTTATGTGGAATGCAAAATTAACAGTGTTTTAGTGTAAGATAACCCAGTGTGATCCTGCAGCTAAAAAAAATTGTGACACTTTAAGATTGGCCCACATGGGGAAGGTAAACTGTCCTTGGCTAATGCATGTGTGATTTCCAAATGTGTGTGTGATTACAATGGTGACCACACTCCAGCAACTAACTTTCACAAGATGGCATTGCTCAGGTCATGGTGTACATGTTGAAAATAAGAAGTTCTAATAAACTGAAAGCTTTTCATGGGCCATTGTCAAATCTCACTGTTACCTCGAAGTACTTGTGGCAGCATCGTATGCTTTTACAATATTGAAAAATACTGACACATTGTGAACTTCACAAGCATGCATGTTTCTGGTGACCTACTGTTTAATTATAGATATGTAACCAACTGTACTTTATTTTCTAGGCACCCGACATCGTGTTGCAGTGCAGCTGAACTTATGTCGGTGCTGTTCTTCCACACTATGCGTTACAAATCCAAAGACCCTCGCAACCAGTGCAATGACCGCTTTGTCATGTCAAAGGTTTGTGTCTTGTGCTCGGTGTTAGGCCAGAGAACACTGCCATAGCCTAAATCGGCGTTTCTCAGTCCTCCTGGAGTGCTACTACCCTGTAATGTGTTACATCCCTGCTCATTTGAACGGTGTTTGTTTTGAAAAGGGGTGTCTACGACACTTCAGGGCAGTGGCACTCCAGAACCAGAGTGGAAATGCAGTAGCCTTGATCCACTATAACACATTGGCTTTCTTCGCTCTTCCCAGGGCCACGCTGCACCCATTCTGTATGCTGCCTGGGCAGAGGCAGGCTACGTGAAGGAGTCTGATCTGCTCAACTTGCGCAAGATTGACTGCGAACTGGAGGGTCATCCTACACCTGTGAGCAGACTGTCATAAAATGTTTTGCTGTCTTTCTGATTTTTATTTTTATTAATGTTTTCCCTTTTATCACACACAATTGACAAATGTGTTGCAGCAGTTAGTTAGGAAAACATTTTCAACGGTAGTTTGTGTGTGTATAATGCAGCAAAATGGTAGGCCATATGTAAATGACAAACGTCTTACATGGCAATATTGAAACGTCAAAATAACTGTATATCAAACTATATAAATAAATATAATGTATAAATAACTGTAGCCAACATGTACCCCTCACATTGTAAATTCTACCCCTTTCTGACCAAACAGAAACTGGCCTTTGTTGACGTAGCCACGGGGTCTCTTGGGCAGGGTCTTGGCGCTGCCTGTGGCATGGCCTACACTGGGAAGAACTTTGACAAAGCCAGGTTAGGATGAATACAAAGCATTTAAGCCTCTTTAATGGGATTATATTTTTCACCAGTGTACAGGTGCATTAGTTTGTGAAAGTACTAGTATGGGGTGTCTTGACGTGAAAGAGAATGACATTCTGTTATCCTATGTGGCTTTTTAAGTGGTGAAATCATTTGCACAAGTTTTGCTATTTGATATTATGAAAGTTTCTGTTTGTATTTGCAGTATACAAATAGGGAACTGTCCACCTCTGAAGTTTTGTAATTCTGCATGGCACTGTAATCTCCTGCATGGTTTATGTGTAGTGTATTATTCCAATAGTCTTCAGTGATTTAAGATATGATTAGCTGAGAATCATGTACTTTGCTTCATACCTTGATGTCAATTAAATGCATAATGCAATATTTCAATTTGTGACACGAAAGGATATGTCCTACTTTTTTCCATGCTGCTGTGTCGTCATCTTTTATATTGCTAAAATCTACATGCCTCTTTCCTTGCAGTTACCGTGTGTATTGCCTTATGGGTGACGGGGAGTGTTCGGAGGGTTCCGTGTGGGAGGCCATGGCCTTTGCCTCTTACTACAAGTTAGACAACCTTGTGGCCATTTTGGATGTCAACCGTCTGGGCCAAAGTGAGGCTGCTCCTCTGCAGCATGATACGGAAACCTACCGCAAACGCTGTGAAGGTTTCGGGTCTGTTTCCAAATCTCATAATTTTTTAATTTGGGAAAGGGCTAACTTCCCCTTATGGCAGTGAAGAATTTATGGCTGCAGTTTTTATTTAAGAATAACGACTAATTTAAGGCTGGAAGCTGCTGTTATTTAGACTGAAATTGGCATATAAAATTTGTAAAATGTTGCAATGGCTATTTGGGTGAATAACTGAGATCATTGTGCAGGTGGAACACTTACGTTGTGGATGGCCATGATGTTGATGAGCTGTGCAAGGCTTTCTGGCAGGCACAGCAGTTCAAAGGCAAACCCACCTGCATTGTAGCAAAGACCTTCAAGGGAAAAGGACTCAAAAGTGAGTTATTTTTGCCCTGAAATATTTTCAAATTGCTTTTTAATAAAAAATAAATGTTTTAAGGAACTGTTCCTTTATTGGGTCCATATACTGACATACTCACAGCAATTTAGTGCATCATGTTGAAGTGACAAATGTTAGAATGGATTCACTGTTAAAATCTCTATTTCGGGCAACACAATTGTAACCGGCTGAGCCAGTGTATTAACATCAGGAAATGATCATAATGGCACCGTTCAAACTCCAGTAAACACTCCTGAGAGGAGCAAATGTTAGCAAAAGCCCTAGTTCATGTCCTACTCGCGAAGGCTTGTAAAAGCATTTTTAATTTCAGACATTGAGGACATGGACAACTGGCATGGGAAGCCTATCCCTAAGGACCGCGTGGATGACCTCCTGAAAGACCTGCAGGCTCGTATCCAAGCTCCTGACAAAAAGCTCAGCCCTGAGCTGCCCAAGGAGGATGCAGCCCCTGCGGACCTTTCCCCAATCTGTCTGCCTGTGCCTCCAGCCTACAACAAGGGAGACAAGGTATTGTGGGATACATTTAATGTCAACTAGAACAAACTAGTCTTCAAAGAGCAGATATGACTGACTCAATGCTTGGTCTTGCCATGGGTTGACCTCTCAACAACCTGTTCCAATTTTCCCTGTCTTTCTGCCTGAAAGATGGCAACAAGACGCGCGTACGGCATAGCCCTGGCCAAGCTCGGACAGTCTAGCCAGAGGGTGGTGGCCCTGGATGGAGACACAAAGAACTCTACTTTCTCTGAGACCTTCAAGAAGGCTTTCCCTGACCGCTACATTGAGTGTTTCATTGCTGAACAGAACATGGTAATATAAACTCATCAGAGGTTGAGGTATTGGGATATTTAAATTACAAATGTACACTATTGTAATGTTTGCAGGTAGTACAATACACCTCAGTAAAAAGCACACTATTAAACTCAGTTCTGGTTTTTGATGGTCATTGACTGACTCCTTATGACTCTTGACTCTATGACCTAGTTGTCTTGACATTGTCAACTACTGCATAGCCTTCCTTGCCACTGATGCTACTGTAGTGCAAACACAATGGTGATTGGGATGGGACGATGTATGATATTGTTTATCGCAATAAACATACTGTCTATATCGTGGTGAATGTCCATTATCGTGATAATCATAAATATTAATATTTGCACAAGTGGCTTGACAAAAGCTGTCCAGCTCATGTATACAGTCCAACTGTATTGCTAAATCCTAACTTATTTATTAGCCTGCATCTTTACAGTCAATCACAACTATGGCTGAAGGCTCAGCTTGCCCATTGTGTCTCCACATAAAAGATAAATTAGTTGAAATACTTTTTTCAAAAATAAATTAATCACACAAAAAGATGAAGTGTCATAATACAATAGAAAGGTTTGCTTCTTAAGAAAATGTAAAATCAAGTGATTCCAGTATGTTTTAGTGTCATTTTAAAATAATCGTGATAATATCATTTATCGCAATCGTTTTGGCCAGGATAATCGTGATGTACATTTTTCATATCGTCCCATATCTTATGGTGATGCACACTAGTGCAGTTATTTAGCTTACTTGTGTTGTTGATGACTATATTAAAGAGTTCCCTTTTTCTTAAGGACTCATCTATTTTTCTCTTAGGTGGGCGTAGCCATGGGCTGTGCCACCCGTGACCGCACAGTAGCTTTTGCCAGCACCTTTGCTGCCTTCTTTTCCAGAGCCTATGACCAGATCCGCATGGGGGCTATCTCCCAGTCAAATGTTAACCTGGTGGGCTCCCATTGTGGCATCTCCATTGGTGAGTATTCCACAAACAGGAATGCACTAAACTGTAGCTACATGAATGTAGCAGGTGTTTGCTTGAACCAATAACTACATAAGGAGTAACTGCACCCTACATATTATTTTAACTTTTTTAACATATGACTGAATTGTGAGACTGTTAATATTGTCCAAATCCCCTCATTCAGCCCCCTACATTTTATAATTTTTCAACATTGTGCAATGGATGACGTCAGGCTCAGGGCTGCGGTGAGATTAAATTTTAATTTAATAGGTGAGGACGGCCCCTCCCAGATGGCCCTGGAAGACTTGGCCATGTTCCGTGCCATCCCGACATGCACTGTCTTCTACCCCAGCGACGCGGTATCCACAGAGAGGGCCGTGGAGCTGGCAGCCAACACAAAGGTTGGTGCCTTTGGCAGCCCGTTTGCTAGACATGTGGGAGAGGTATTGTCTTGTTCTCATGTGACATGTCTCATTGTTCCCAGGGCATCTGCTTCATCCGTACCAGCAGACCTGACACAAAGGTCATCTACTCCCCAGACGAGAAGTTTGAAGTTGGCTTGGCTAAAGTAAGGCTAGTTTTCCGTAACCATAAGTGGGTATTAACTGGACGGCGTACTCAAAGGATATTCTGTTGCATGGTAATTTCAATGTTTGTCACATCTAGGTGGTGCGCCAGTCTGACACTGACCAGGTTACAGTGATTGGTGCTGGTGTGACTCTCCATGAGGCCCTTGCAGCTGCTGATACCCTGGCCAGCGAAGGTAAATTCACACTGACCTCTAGTGGATATTTAGAGGTACTCAGAGAAACTGCTGAATGTGGCTGAGAGTTTTCTCTAAATAACGCTGGTTATCCACTAGTGGTCTCTGGCTTTCAGAGACTTGAATACAGGGGATTGCACTCGTACGAGCATAATAATCCGCTGTTGTAGTTTCTCATCCTGAATTGCATGTCTAATGCCTTCCTATAGGGAAGAAAATCCGTGTGATTGACCCGTTCACCATTAAGCCGCTGGACGCTGCAACAATCTTGACTGCTGCAAGAGCCACAGGTGGAAGGATTATCACTGTCGAGGACCACTACAAAGAAGGTGTGTTAGTTTGGCGTCTCGTTGGCAACGTCGGTCCATATGCAGCAAATGTCTCACTGTCTACCCCCCCACCCCCTCCCTTGCCCGCTACTGTCTTCCCAGGTGGTCTCGGCGAGGCGGTGCTCGCAGCTGTGGGTGAAGAGCCTGGCATCGTAGTGACTCGGCTGGCAGTGAGCGGCGTGCCCCGTAGTGGGCAGCCCCAAGAGCTGTTGGACATGTTTGGCATCAGCGCCCAGTACATCGCTAAGGCTGTGCGTCAGTCCTTCGCTAACTGAGCAATGCACGTTTTCGGTCTCAACATTAACCTCCCCGGTTTCAACATTTAATGCCGTCCTTCCCCATTTGCTGTTATTCCACTGTTAATCTGCTTAAGGCACAGGACTACACACCGTGCACACTATAACCTATTGCCCTCTTGTGACAAGAAACTGTAATTGCAGTGCTTGTGGTAGCTGACGGGTCGAGTTTAGTAGTTAACCCCTGTAGTACTTACAGAACAAATACTGCTATATGCACCTTCCTACCAACATCTACATTTTGATGGTTTCTGCTATAGTCTTCAGAACATTCCTGTTCTCTAACAAATCATTCCGTCTATAATTGAATAGCTTGATGTCATTTTCTAGATTACACAGTTCTATATTAAATTTAAAACCGGTGTCATGATGGAAGTCCATCCTGGACATATTGTGAACGAGGCTGCAATTTGTGCGTTCCAGTTGCTGTGTTCGTGTTGCTATCTCACTGTCCTCAAACATGACTTGAGTTGTTACTTCAACCTGATGGATAATGTGTTTGTACTTACTCATTGTAAGTTCAATACTGGAGTCTCAAGGAATTGTTTAATTGGCTCAATATTTCAGTGAATGTCTGAAACCAAACCACACTTGTCATAACTGATGTTAATGAGGCTTTGACACCATGTAATCATGTTTGCATTGCTGTGGTGTGCTGTAATAAAATACTTGGTTCTACTAGTTTGTAGTGTGTTGGTTTGTTTTTATTCTTTCCTTGATGTGACAGATGTAAGTGGTGCATGTTGTTCAGTGCATTATACCTTCAATAGTGATACAACTTTAAAAGCAATGCCAGCTAAGAAATGCAGGACAAGCCTGGTGCTGCCAGTGACTTTAAATGTCGGTGATGATGGGATAATAGAGTTTATATTCTGTCGTTAACTGGCAATGAGTCTGGAAAGTGCTTATGTGGAGTTCAGACTGAGGTTGGGGGAGTAAAGGTAGTATACAGACTACTGTGCGCTCATCACTTGTCTGACTATTTCTGTTTGACTTGGCAGGGCACAATGTTACATTAGTGTGAAATGATCCATGAAGCCATTTGGGCGCAAGTCTGGCGTCTGCTGTGTTCACTGTTATGTGACAGCAGCTTGCTTGTTTAAAAGAATCAAGTTTCACATTAAGAGGAACTGTGTTTATTAAACCTAGACCTTTCTTT
The DNA here is from genome assembly GCA_025399855.1 of Forbesichthys papilliferus. Taxonomy (NCBI): domain Eukaryota; kingdom Metazoa; phylum Chordata; class Actinopteri; order Percopsiformes; family Amblyopsidae; genus Forbesichthys; species Forbesichthys papilliferus. The sequence goes on along the minus strand of JAODOY010026790.1, from coordinate 6,978 downwards.
CACAAAATCCAGATTCAAGCCAGTTGCATTTGTTTAAATAAAACTCATCCAGCAGTGCCAGTATGTTCAGCGTGTGGTTACAGAGCAAATACTGATGGCCTGTTGGCAGGTTTCACAGCACGTTGAGAGTCGACACCCAGAGTAGCATCTGCTTGGTTCAGTGTTATGTTGAGTGCTTTTACAGTAGGCCTACAGCATGTACATGGTACGCTATGGATATTGTGTATGTGTGAATCTGTAGTCAGCCAGAATTTTAGTACATACATGCCAGTGGATCATTAAACGTGCTTCTGTTGATGTCAGCTCCTTAACCTTCTACAATTGAACAATTAAAATGATCACAATATAATACTTGAGAGATATATATTGAATAACCGATTGGCACATTTATCGATGCTGCCGTTTCTATTTTTTGCTCCTCGATTGTTTACCTCAAATACGATCCTTACCTCCATCTAGTCTCCACTTTCCCCGTCTGTCTAGCTACTGTTAGCTTAGAAGGTTAAAGTGAGTAGGAGGAGAGGGCGTTTTGGGAAAAGTGCATGTGGGGGTGCTGTGTATCTTATGGTGTGATGAACGAAGGCGTTTGTGGACACAGTTTTATTTTTTGACCTCTCCGCCTCCTGTGAACTCCTTCCCATCTCATTCTTGCTCTTTCTGTCACCAGTCAGAGCAAGTGGTACAGATGCAGTTGGAGTAGCTGGATTCAGGAGAGCCGAAGCATTACACTAAGAATGTCCTTTAAACATAGAAATACATTATTTGTTTTCTAGTGGTTATTGTTGAGGTGTGAATGTGCCTTGTGACCCACACTTGGAACTGCTGTTTTGTTTAGTCTGTGGACCATTTCTTATTCTGATCTTGCGGTCTCCAGCCTTCTTGAAGATTTAGTCATGCCAGTTCCAAGGATATGGGTTTGGTGCATTTGTCAGAGTATACTGGTTTTAGCAGGACAAGGTTTGAACCCGCTGGATGACATGAATGTCTTCATGCTATTCACATCTCAAACACCTGAAACAGAAGAACCCTCTTACACACCATGGGCTGATGTAGCTGTGACTGTGTCAGACCCACATCTAGAGGCTACAGGTCTCCCTACTGGTAAGGAATATTTTATATTTATTAGCAGTGTTGGACAAGTTACTCAGGAATAGTAATACATTACTATTTACATAGTGTTCCTTCAATAAGTAATGTTAATTATAACTGGGTATTACAAATGATTAGTTAAATTACTATATTACTTTCACAACCTCTACCCTGCCTCGTCCTTGTGAAAAATGACAACCTGTATAGCCGCCTCATATTAGAATAGAATCCTCTTTATTGGAATAATAATTAACCTTAGGAGTCAACAATCTGCCAAGCTGAAAACATCGCAGCCTCTCAAACAAGATGATTGGACAGGTTGGTTCAATTAGCCTACCCTAAGTTTTCTAGGACCAGAATTATTGTTATTGTAATGCAGTCATGCAGCATTACTTGGATTAGTAATTGTAATATTATTACTGTTTTGGAAAATGCAATTAGTTACACTGCTGGTTACTGGAAATTAATATAAGTTACTGCCCAACATTGTTTATATTGTTTTCTTGTAGTAGGCCATGTCGTTTAAATGTTGAAGTTTCTGCCTTGGATGAATCCATGAAAGCAAGGCAGCCAAGGGATCTTTTATGCCAGATGTTAGTCACAAGTCAGTCACTGAAACTGTAAAGTGCAGGCACTTTCAAAAAATACATGGCAGTTGATTGGATGATCCATCTGGTTGTTTTCACTGTTGGCAAACCTTAACTACACCAGTATAGCTATCAATATGGTGCTGATTGGTTGATAAGTTCAGTGGGTGCTCGGACACATTCGCAATAATTTGTATGTTTTCCAAACTGATTCTGTCGGTGAAGTTAAACTGAAGCTCGTAAGATCATGATGGTCTCGCGAGGCCAATTGGCACAATGAAAATGTATTTCAGCAGCAGGTGTACAGTTTGAGCTTGTAATAACTGCACTTGTACATTTCCCTTAGTTTGGTCACCTATGGGTGAGGGTGAGGTGAGCGAGGGTTCCCGTCCTGAGACTGAGGGGGAGCAGGAGAACGCCTGGGAGCAGGGAGGAGCTGATGTCAGAGGGCTGGCTGGCAGGAAGAGAAGGGGAGTCTGGGGGAAGAGGATTCATGCACCGGCAGTTGAGTCCACTGCTTATAGACTGGTAAAAGGCCTATTCCTAAATACCATGTCATATTTTACACCAATAAGACAAAGACTTTACTTTAAGCTCGCTTTAACAGGGTTTTCTCCACCATAGACCGATTCTTATGTTAAAAGATTGCCTCATTAGTTGTAGTCTGTTATGTAAATGCTTTTTATTTTGGCCACAAAGTGGCAAATATGAGCTTTTATTGGTCTTCATTATTGACACTGGAGTGGCACACAGATTCCTCCATCCTATCGCATGCCTCACATTCACACAGTGGTGGTACGACCTTTGCTGAATGTTTTTTGTATGGTGTATGGAATTCTCCTCCTGACCCTTTAAAGGGAGGTCTTAAAATAATCATGTAACAATGGCGTGCAATTTGCAATTACCACAGGTGGGGTTAGGTCGCCCCCTAGCGGGTTGGAAGAGGAGTGGCACTGGAACGATGACAGGTGCTCTGATGACCACACTGAAGGAACTTCACGGTCAGAAGACCAGGCTGATGGATCAAGAGAAGGCTGGGAAGAAGGAGGAAGAGGAGGAGGAGGAGGAGGATGATGATGATGATGATGATGATGATGAAGATGAGGAGGAGGAGGAGGAGGAGGAGGAAGAGGAGGTCTGTGTGTCTACTATGAAAGCGTTACAAAACAGTCATAGCTGTTGGGTGAGCATTTTTAATTACTGGTTAATGGCTTGTTTGGTAAATCTGTATTGCATTAGGAGGAGGAAGGACAAGAAGGAGAAGAAGGAGAAGGACAAGAAGGAGAGGAGGAAGAGGAGGAGGAGGAAGAGGGGACCGAGGCTCCCACCAACCAGACGGAGGCTCTCCCTATGCAGTGTCAGACAGAGAACCAACAAATCATATGCAGGGGTGTTGGTATTACACTCCTGCCATCCATTACTGACCCGGGGGTCACCACACTTGACCTGGCAGGTAGGTGTGTGTGTGTGTGTGTGTGTGTGTGTGTGTGTGCGCGTGCGTGCGTGTGTACATTAGGTGACGGGTGTTCTGTATCAGACGCGTACCTCACTTCATATCTGTCGACATCTGTGCGATTGCTTCTCTAGAGAACAACATCAGTCGCATTGCTCCACAAGGTTTCTCTGGCCTAACCAACCTGGAGACTCTGGACCTCAGCATGAACCAGCTGGATGACGAGGGCCTCGCTCCAGACCTGCTGTCTGTATGTAACGCTGTGTTGTGTGTACGTGTGTGTGTTTGTTGTCCACACGTCTTCTACACAGTTCTGCTGTCATTCCCAGAGCACTACTGTAGCTCAGTACTTTATATGCATCCCAAAATAATAATAAAATTGAAAAAAAAGAAAATGGGTGAAGTTGTTTTCAACAAACATGTATCTCCTGTGATGGTGGGGGTTCTCACACTGAGATTCGTTTAGTGTAGGCGCAGTAGGGCGCTACTTTAGCTAATTCTCTCTGTATACTGTCTGGCTAGTAGTTTCCTAATGACCACAAGGAAAACGACATAGGCCAAACACACACACCCTGACAGCCCACCGCATTCTGACCAATCGTTGCCTGCCACCGTGGGCCTGCTTTTCCAGTATTGGCCGGACAGCTTTTCTGGAAAACAGTTATAGCCAATGACCTAAAGATGAAAAGGAAAATTATTTTTAGTAGAAAAAAAGGAAAGAATCCTCTGCGTATTTATAATAACAGAGGAGTGGTGAACTGGCTATAAAGATCTGCCTGTACAGCCACAGTCCACTGCTTTGACTTGACACACATTGACCACACCAGGACTCAATATAGAGACCCATATAATAAAACCTTCCCCAAAATACTACATGACTGATGGCAAAGAAGACACACTGGTTTAATCCTCTCTCATTTGTTTGATTTCTGTGAATGGATCTGGTGCTTTGCCTGAGAGTGTCCCTGTGCCACTCTGGCACAGGGATAAAGTCGCTGTCCACCATATTTCCTATCTTGTGTAGAACCTGACACATCTGAAGAAGCTGAATCTGGATGGAAACAGGCTCACAAGGATCCCTGGCCTGCCACCATCTCTGGAAGAACTCAAAATCAACCAGAACAAACTGAACACCCTCACACCGCACAGCTTCAGTGGTAGTGAATTTGTTCCGGGGACACTTAGTTTTTTATTACTGCAGTATACTGCTACTTTTTTGGCTGTTATTTATATGTTTCACTTACCTAGGTTTGGGAAATCTCATGTCTCTGGAGCTGAAGAAGAATGGTCTCTATGACGAAACTGTATCGCCTATAGCCTTCAGGCCATTAAAGAAGCTTTTGGAACTGCGGCTGAGCAACAATCAGTTCCGTTTCCTTCCTCAAGGACTTCCCCCTTCTCTACAAGTCAGTCAGATCATTTTTCCGAGTATTTCGGCTCTCTCTCTATTCATAAAAAAAAAGTACTACATATGTTTTTCTCTTCTCCTACTGTCTCTTAAGGTGCTGGTACTAAGTAACAACCTCATTGAAGTGCTGGCAGAGGAAGGACTGAGAGGCTTTGTCCATCTGAAAGTGCTCAACCTGAGTCAGAACCTGCTGCACGAGGCCAACATTGATGACCGGGTCTGGAGCCATCTTGTGTAAGCATCTCCACCCTATTGTATGTATCGCCCCATCTCTCTTCCCATGCATCCATCTCCAAAATGTTCTAATCCAACCAGCTGGGGATGTTTAACATGGCCCCTATCCCTAGGGATTGGGAAACCCAGTTTGTGGTGTCTCAGAGGTAAGGATGTTGTGTGGTACCGTTAGCAACCACTAGATGGTGTAATTAGGTTTCCATTTCCCATTTCACTGGAACAGTTTCACTGCTCTAAACGAATCTGTATAATTAACAGGATTTATTCAGAAAATCCTCCTCCAGTCCTCTAGGATGCCTTTAGCAGTACGCAAACAGACACACATATATACTCTACATGCATATATAAACGTGTGACAGATGAGCTTGTATATACACAGAAAAGCAAGCAAGTGAAGGAGCACTTTGTGCATGTGTGTGTGTGTGTGTGTTGTTTAAATATAGTGAATTCCAGTGGGTTGTTCTATGCTCCCTGGGATCCTTGTGAGCCACGGGGTAAGCTTTGGGGACATAGGGAGACAGAGAAAAGCACACAAGGCAGGAGCTAAATAGAAATTGAAAGAGCGGAGTGCCAAAGGATAAAGACGTTCGGGTGTATTTTACTTCAGGCTAGATGAGAGGAAGGAGAAAATTGGGGTCATAAATAAAGGCCAAAAAGATCCGGAAATAAGAAAATTATTTAAACATAAAAACAAAAACATAGATATGTTTTTTCATGGAGCAATAGAGGGAAGGGATCTAGACAGAAAAGTATTAGTATAGTGGAGTTCTCATGAACAAAGTGGAGCTTTGCAGGCTTATTATCAGGTATCTAAAACAGCACAGATAGCAGTGCAGTTTTACACAGAGAACAGAGAGACATTATAATACCAAAACACAGCAGTGATAATAGCAAATATCATACCTTCATTTAGTATCTATCAAACGTTGTTTAACACCTGCAGTATTTGGGGTACACATGCAGTGTAAATATACATCAGTATAAATTATAATGTACCTGAGCAGAATTAGTGTCCTGAACTAATTTGATAGACTTTAAATTAGTTTATGATATAATACAATCACAATATAGTTGTGATGATTAAGTTAAATATTAAAATAAGTAAATTGTACTATATTAGTGTACTATATTAGTGTTGCGACATATGCCTGTGTTGCTTCTATTATATTCAATTACTTAAAGATTGAAAATAGATTGGTAAAGGAATACATATAAATGTTCAACATTTATATGGAATCTATTTGTGTAATTTGTGTTCATGTATACAATATAAGCCTGTTTGTGTGTAAATGTGTGTTTGTGCTTGTATTTTCACGTGTGCATCCAGGTCTGTTATATAACCATACATTACAATAGTATTGTTCAGTTATCTTAAGCATACATTCTGCTGCATAGAGAGCTGTAAATATATCCACCCTTCCTTTTGTGCATAATTTGCCACTTCTCCACGCTCACACACTCTGTGTGCATTAATTCCCTGGATTAATATTCAATTCGTAATGATATCTGTGCTCTAAACTTGACTCCTGACAACTATATGCTAGCTAGCAACAGCTCATAATATAACATTTTACAATAGTTACTGTATCCTGGCAAATGTAGCCTGGCTCTGCCCAACTGTTGCTCTCAGGTCAATATTTTTATCTGAGATTATAGTCTGGCCACCCTGCTGGTGGACCAATCAGTGTGGGGTAGTAAGATGACATTGGAATCAGGCGTATTTCGAAATGGTGGTAGTTAGTTAGATCAGGCGATCAAACCAGTTGTAGCAACGCCGATTGGTTCTACTCTGGAGCGTGGCCAGAATATGTTCATATGTGAATATTGTGTCTAGGCTAGGGTGCTGCAGAGGTTAGGCTATTTCTTGTAATAGGCTCTGACTGGATGCATGAAGGTTATGTGTTTTGTTTTGTGGTCTCTCTAAGACTGATATCTATAGACCATTACACGAGGTTTTGCTAATTACTTACTTACAGTACAGCGTGTCCCACAAATACAGTACATGCCCCCCAATGGGACATTCATCACTGTGACGTGTCATCTCAGTGCTGCCCTCCGGTGTCCTCCTGGCCGGCCAACCTGGCTAGATTACCTAGCCTGGACGCAGGGCCAACTGGCATAAACCTTCTAGTGTAACTCCCAGCAGATAGCAATGTGTGAGAGAGAGAGAGAGAGAGAGAGAGAGAGAGAGAGAGAGAGAGAGAGAG